>APFE031482638.1:59674-87532 GCA_000404065.3 Pinus taeda
CATCGTACCATCCATCTTTGGGGTTAATGCTACCAATCCATCTTAGTGTCGCCAGTATGTTCAAGAGAAGTCGCTTAGAGAATTCACCTGTGTCTCATCCACTGCAATACATTTATGCTCCATTCTTTCATGACCGCCACCCTGAACCCTGTATCATCAGATCGTTTTCACCTCCAAAATCATTTACTCCGTTCCATGTCGTAGATGTGGGATTCATTAAGGCCCTCCTATGATGGGTCACTTCTTGCTGACGACAGCTCATTATCCAAGAAGTCAACCTAGGAAAAACCCTTTCAGTACTTTGAAGCTTGCATGCCTCAATGGCAAGTTTCTCACTTCCGGCAACAAGTTTACATCAATGGCCTTCAACTGAAAGATTTTGCGTGGTGTTCGAAACCAAGTCCCATTTTCACACCACGTGAATTGTACTGTCATACCTTGAGGGTCATCATCATTATTGGTGGTTCCTCGCGTGCCTGTTAACAACTTACATCATTGGCTGGTAATCAGGCGATGTCTTTCCATGTTTGACTTCAGAACATCTTTCACATGGATCGACTTGTACTCCGAGTGAAGATTGAATGAGTTTGAAGACCCCAAATGTAGTTTCATCCATCCGGGCTGTGATATATTCAGGAATATAAAGACATCAAATATACATCATTGCCGAACAAATGATCATCCGAATCAAAGGATGATGACTCCGTCTGAATCATCAGTCTACTACACAAACAGTTGTCTATCCTATGTACATGAAAATGAATTTATAAAGCTGAGATGGGAATGCTTGCCTCAGCTAGATCATGAAAAATATTATGAAGATAATGTATTGTATTGTATCTTATTACAGATCGCCTTCCAGCTCGAAAAAACTTCGAATCCTCATGATAAAGCATTTCACCCGACATCAAAAGATTAACGACCTCATGCTTTAGGGGGCAAATGTTATAGACATTTTTGGGCACTACAACCCCAATCATATATGTCCATAAACCAAGGGCTTCTAAGTCCCTAAAATTTTTGCTTCATGCCCTAAAGGAACAAGGTTAGCTGATTACATCATCTCCTAGAAGTTCTCCACAGAAAACTGCTCAGAATTGGTCAAAATTAGACCATACAGGCTGCCCAGTGTAGAGGGTGCGATGCATCTCACTTGCTCAGTGTAAAGGGTGTGATGCATATTGGAAATCCCTTCTGTAGGGTGCGATGGGTGAGAGTGGACAAATGGAAAAGACAGTTTGCAAGGTGGATGATCATGGAATCTTCTAGAAACTTCTCTTATGACACCTGCCTCTCTGAATTCACCCAGGGATGAGTAAGAGATCATCAATCTCCAAGTGGAATCAAGAACTATCAGAGAGAGGACACTAATCAAAGTCCCAGAAGCTGACTCACCCCCTACAATCATCTATATATGGATCCCTTATCACAGAGATCAAAGGCTGGAATCTTGTATCTTGTAAGGAAGCGTTGTTGGTTTCCTGGTGCAACATCATAGTGTTGGGTGATCTAAGCTTTTCATGAGCTGAAGAAGGGATTTCATGCTGAGAGGATGATGCTGGGTTAGAACAATTGGTTCTAATCCTCTTTGCTATTCTTGATATTAACAAAGCTACTCAAGTTCCTCCACATTGTTGTATGTTTGATAATATATGTGTTTGTGTGGTCAATACATATCTGGTCCTATATTATTTATGATTGTAGATCTTTGTTCTTCGATAGTATTATGCTACTTTGATTCCACAGGTGCTCTTTGAAGCTGGGTAGATGAAAGAGGAGTGGCAAAGATCTATCAGAAGGGAGAGGAACCAAGCGCAAGACTAAGGTTGGTGTCCTTTGTTCCTCTCTTATCTACTTCTCATAAAGGAAAGCAAAAGTAGTTTTAGTTTGTTTGTTTCTAAGACAGCTACCAGTCTTAGTGGGACTAGCAGCTCTCAGTGGACACTAGATTTCCCGATAACACTCTCCCTATTTGAGTACTTCAAGAAGGTTGAGTTTGGCTAAGATGGCTTGTTCAGAGTGACCCAAAAATAGAGGTTTAGAACATGGGTTGGAATGCATTAACAGAAGATGGAAAGGACCTAAATGGAATTGTTGTAAAGGATCCTTGCATGCAGATCAACAATATTGGCATAATACCTACAATTATTAATTTTCATTTGCAAATTATTTCATGTCATATGGAAAAGATGAATGGAATTTGGAAAATCTAATCTAATTGCTGCTAAGAACTTGATCGATGAATTGAAATGTCTTCTAAGTTACAACAATTCGGAGAAGAAAAATAAAAAGTGTAATTATTTCCAAAAAATCATAAACAACTATCTGACTAATGTTAAAACTTGATCTATGCAATCGATAAGAAATCAAAGTTGTTTTTGGGATGGGAGAGTGGGGTCCTCTAATCATGATCCCATGAGGGAGATGCGATAGGGTCCACTGTCACAAGATTTTTAATGTATTTTACTCTATTGCACTGTAAAAACTAATTTATCCTCTAAGCTAATAAAAGCATGAATAAACCAACAACTCACTCAATATTTTAAGTTATAAGAGATATGAATAAACTGCAACAACTAATCAAAATTATAGACTAAGAATATAGACACAAGGGAGGAACTTTTGTTGCTAGGGTCGGGCCACAACCCAAGAGATTCAACCCTCTAAGTCAACTCAATGGAGTATCAAAACAAACTTCTCATTATCATTTAATAAGTGGCAAATACATCATAACAATAACAATCAAATGTGCTTTAGCTTAATGGCCTCTTGGCTACAATAAAAGTTTGAATCCTAATGAGTACCTTTGTTGGTTTATTTATACAAAAATGGATCTATCAACAGCTCCCTATAAAATAGGGATATTTGCCTCCCTAGCTTGAGAATAGGTGAATATAACTCTTCCTTAGCTTGCACTTGCTCTATTACAATTGAACTCGGCCTACTTTATTTCCAGTTACACCAAGTTGATGAGATAGAGTGGGGGATATTCAACTGATTTGAGGAATTAAAGAGGTGGACCATCTCCTAGAATCTCTCTTTCTTGTCTACTCCAAGTTCTTGCACTCAAATCATCTCTAGGGGGCTCCAATTCATGCATTTAACACGCATTAGGCCACTTGACATAGTAACACAACTTTACTCCTCACACTAAGTATAATATAACAAAATTTCTAGATAAATGTGATAAAAAGATAATTTAATAAATTGGAGGATGGCATTGTGACCCATATAATAAACCTATTTATGATTCTCATTGAAAAGTACAATCGGGCTCGCATAAGGCGAGGAACTTGGTTGGATGTGTCCTCTTTGCAACAACTCCTAGATTTTCCACTTGATCTCTTCATTTTACATAATGGAGTGGCAATATATTGGCCCATTAGGTAGAGGTGCTCTGGTAGTTAGATGGTAAAATCCAGCAAGTCGTGGTCCCTTCCCTATCACAATGTGGTCCACTTTATGCATTTATCCTCAAAGCTCTAGAAAGGGTAGTATTTCTCCTTGATGGCATCCCAAAAAGAATTACAAGTGGGTGCAGCGAAAATAATGAGGATGTACTTCCATCCTTCTTGTCACAATAGGTTTCCCACTAGTCCTTCACATGAGTGGTGGCTTTGAGAATTGAAAAAGTAATATTTTCCTGGCTAGAAAAATCTTGAGTAGAAACATATCCTTCTAGTAAATTTAACCATTTATCTATAACATTCGCATCTATATAACCTTCAAATATGGGGATGTAAAAGTTAACTTGTACCTTGAAGGGTGTGGCACTTCCAAAGTGGTTGTAAGAAGGCGATGTGTCACCTTTGGGTAGCTGTTGAAGGATCGGGGAAAAGTTGTCCATCATCGTGTTCCTCTATCGCTTGAGGGCTTCTTCTAACAAGATTTTGAAAGGATCTTCTACCCCCTTGTCTTTCTTCTCTTCTGCCATTGGAGGCCATTGGGGTTTACAAGATTGGTATGGCAAAGTTTCTACCAATTTGAGCTCTAAATCCTTATATCCTGACCTTGTTGGCGACGTGCAAAGAAAAACTGAGAAAGAACAAACCACTTTGATACCACTGATCCGAACTTAAATAGGAACAAAAAAAATTATAGATGTGACCATAAATATAGAGATGCATTAGAAATAACACTTCATTTATTAATATTAAATATTGAAATAAGCTTACAAACATAATGGAAATAAACTAGCTCGGGCGATGGTAGCTTATCTCTAAGAAGAGATATGGTGATTACATGCCTCTGAACTATGTTACAATGAGGCTCAAACGCCTATTTATTATTGAGAGACAATGAAAAAATCTAAACATCCAAAAAAATAACCATACGAGTTGAAGTTGCAAAACTATGGGCCCTATTAGGGTAAATTGGTAAATCAACTTGCCGGGGTCATAACTTTGGCATATGATCTCCTTTTGACACGTGCAATACCTTGTTAGAAATATATATCCAAGGACTAAAAGCTTCACATGGAAAACATCAAACAAATGCTCATGTATGCCCTAGTTTTCCCAAAAAAATGTCGTCTAGGTCCTCAAACCGACTCTGGAAGTTCAGGACTTGAAAATATGCCAAAAATAGTAAATTGTGCTACAATTAGGGAAGCCAAAAAATGGAAAGAGACAATGGTGGGGGTATAAGTGTAATATGTGGGTGTCCACCAACATCCAATGGGATCATAAAAAATATGAATTATTTCTTTTCAACCTTTTTATCATTGATCCCTCTATTTTCTTCATTTTCCTTTACTTTTCCTCTAATTTCCCTTGCAAGAAAATTTGTGTCTCTTCATCTCCCTTTTCTCCTATTTTCCTTTATTTTCATAATTAATGTCAATTATTTCCTCTTTTCCTTTTCCAATTTCCATATCCATTATAAACCACTAATGATGCCCACTATAACGTTTTTCCCACTATTCAACTTGGAATACATGTCCCCTGACCTGGGTTTTGTTTTATTTACATAGAAAATCAAGAATCACTTATTAAAAAGCCCTCCCCCTTGGTGGAAAACCATCCTCGGCGTTAAATTATGCTTATAGCCAATAAAAAATGCTTCCCATGGATATTTATAAGACAACATGATGCAACATTTACATCATATGAAAATACAAAAACCATGAACACCAAACTTCTTATTGGAGCTTTATTAGACAACATGATATACTATTTACAACATACTGCTTATTGGAGTTTTATAACATAACATATTGCAGTATTTACAACATATAAATGCATATAAAACATAATGAAAAATACATGTACCAACACAACTACTCAATTAGCAAAGAAGGAAGGACACTTGGCCCATATCTGATCAACCATCTCCCATGTATCTTCATCGGGCCCAAGATGCTTAGATTTCACTTTAATTAGCTTGATTACTTGGTTTGAGAGCATGAGTTATTTCAGCTGCAAAACGTACTAAGGTTCCAACTAGAATTCCCATTATTATTTCTCCTCCAATACAAACGATTCAATCACATGATCAACATCTTTTGCATATCTCTTTAAGATTTAAAATGTATAAAACATCATGCAATTTCACTATTTTTCTGAAATTTGGTTATTAGTTTGGCATTCTTTTCAAGTTGCAAAAGAATTACTTGTATGATCTATAGATAATACTATTGTTTTGCAATTTTTCCACTAATATTCCACACTCATAATCACATCAATGACCTCTTTCTCCTAACCTCACAACTCTTTGAAAATGTTGTCCACTGAGAACACAATTCTAGGTTGTTGAAGGCTACCACATGGATTGGATTTTATGCAAGAAGGGCACCTAAAGAGTACTAGGATTAGCAAAGGCTCCACACATATTCATATACCATACACTACATTTCCCTACCTTCAAACCACATCTTCCACCTTCAATATTCTTATGAATCCAATCTTGTAGCAAAACAGGGATATCATGTAGCATGTTTTAGCAATCCTATAACAATCTTGTAGCATCTTGTACCACTATGTAAGTTTGGTAAGAACTACCCCTAAATATTGATCTTTTACTCCTAGCCTTGAATAATTGATCTGGATCTTTGGGGGAGGCCCCAAAGATCTAAAAAGTTTAAATGTCAGAAGAAAGGAGGAGAATGCATTGTAAAAAAGACCACAAAGATTTTTTTATTAAAATAGAGAGTAACTTTAAAGGTTAGATTGTGGTGGAAAATCTATCCTTTTACAAAATTTGACTTGTTACTTATAGTATTTTCTAGTTACAATACCAAGGGTAGCTTCCATGGGTGGGTAAATACCATGGGTGAATGAATACCATTCATAGAAGCTACTTACAATACCAAGGGTGGATAAATACCATGGGTGGATGTCACTTACAATACCATGGATAGATTCCATGGGTCGAAGAATACCATGGTTGGATGCCATTTACAATACCATGGTTAGATTCCATGGGTGGATGAATAACATGGGTGGATAAATACCATGGGTGAATGAATACCATGTGTACATGCCACTTTCCATTCAGATCATTCCTCCCTCCTTAAGAAATAGTTGTCCCCATTGCGTGAATTTCCCTCATGAGAATCCTTTTTTGAATATGAATAGCCATTAAAGAGAATGGTTTTGTGTGGTTAACCCATAACCATGAAGAATGAATATTTGACGATAGTAATACAATGTAATGCTTGTGACCTATTAGTTTCAATGTCTTCACACTACCATCACTGATCAAAATTCACTCTTTTGCATTCATATAAGAGTCCCATTCTAATGAGTTGCATTCCATTAGGTCATGTATCAACTGATGGTAGGGTACATTTCAATTTTTTCCCTCATGACACATCTGTTAACATCTTTTCATGTGTCATTCACTCAAGGGTTCAGGTTCAGGTTCATTTTCAAATAGGTCTTAGGTCTTAGGGTTATAGTCTCAATAGGTATTAGGGTTTTACCATGGTCAAATTTTCAATAACTATTGACTAATAATGGCTAGCAGACACATGAGGATGACGATAATCATCATGAAAGTTTTAATATCATAATTTGTAAACTTAATAAGTTTTTCACCTCAAAACCAGTTTGAGGTGAAAATAGAGCATTGGTATATTTTGTAAATTTCATGTGATTTTATTATTTTGCATATGTAATTAATAGTCTCATGTTGCTCCTAGTCACCTGTTGATATTTCCAAGTACATGCCACTGCAAAAGTCAAAGAAATCAAGCATCAGTTCACCTATTTCAAGCAAAAAATCAAGCATCCAAAAAATAAAGTATTTGAAAAAAGAAAATAGACACATTATAAAGTGGCTTTTGAAGAATGAAAAATCAAAATTTTTCAAGCCATATAAAGGTCATCCCTCTCTTAAGTTATTTCATTGTTTGAGTTGAATTCCATGAGAAAAAAACACAATTTTGAAGTGTTATTGAGCAAAGGGAGTGAAATCACTGTGTTTGTGGAGAAAACTGAGTGGCGCTACACACCAAACCAGCGCTACGCATAGGAGTGGCGCTACACACCAAACCAGCGCTACGCATAGGAGTGGCGCTATGCACCTGGGTTTTCCTTGCAACATAATTTTAAACTGGTACTACACACTTGGGAGAGTGCGCTACACACCTGGAAGTTGAGGTCCAGATTGTTGCAAATTGCATCAAAGCACCTCAAAATTTATCCATTGCCTCTTTGCAAGTAAGTAACACCACCATTCTTGCTGAAAAGAATTTTTGCATCAGTCTTTAGTGGTTTTGTCTCTCAAAAACATCAAACCCTAATTATCACTAAATTGTCTCATATATTATAAAAATCTCACTCATTACTACTTTCCTATATCATCTTTTTACTGTTTCCCTAAACCCCATCCTCCCATATATAATTCCCTAGACATCATTCCTTAAATTTTTCCTTAATCACCAAACCCTATACATATACCCCAAACCCTACACTAATCCCAAACCCTACACTATTCACTAACCCTACTCACTCCCTACATCCCTTTCCCACTCTTTTTCACCCTCACCTATTTTCCTATTCAAATCTCTTCATACTCATCCTACCTTCATTCACTAATTCAACACACTTCATTCACCACAATAGAAATAGTTGTAAAACAATGGAGAGGGATAGTGAGTATGAACTGGAGGAAGAAATCCTTAGTGACAGTTCCAAGGAGAGAGACACAAAAGGCAAAAAGCCTCATAAGGGAGGAAAACATATGAGAGAGGACCCCACCAGTTTGAGGGAGCTGCAAGCCAGCCCATTTGCCATTTCTTGTTTTAGACATCAGTCATGTTTTAGTTTCTGTGAAATGGTGGAAAGGGTTAAATTCCATCATGAATTTGCAAGATTGTTTGCGATACATTTGGACAACAATAAGGTACACCTTGCTAGAGTTACATTCTCACCAACTGTTATTTCAGAAGCTACAGGTATTCCAAATGTGGGTGAAAAGTGGAACAAAGGTCAAGACCTTGATAGGGAATACTATGAGCCTTACATCAAGGCTAAATATCATAACCAACTCAAGAGAGTATTCCCCTTTAAATTATTGGAGCATAGGTTTTCTCCATTGATGAAGATCATCATCAAGTACTTTACTTGTGAAGGTAGATTCTCCAGACTGTATACCTACCACATAATACTACTGATGCATTTCACTAGGGTGAGAATGATGAATATCCCCTACTTCATTTTCATAAACATTGAGAAGATGGAACTCATTGTAAGGAAGAAATCATACCCCCAGCAGTTAACTAGAATCTACCATTACTCTTTGATTAGAATCATTGTTTTGCATCAACTGAACCTTCTTAACATGGCATGGGAAACTTTCATTTCTCATGAAATGTTCAAAGGCCCTCAAGTATTTTCATTAGTGCCACGTGAAGAAAGTGGACCTTCATGACATGAAAAGGTCCAAGAGACTAAAACTATTGGATTTCCAATATTTGTGACATATGAGAGGTGCACTAGGAAACTTTTCGCAATTTCCAAGCGAGTATTATCTCCACAACGTGTGGAAGGGGTCTCGCCATCATCTTCAGGCCACAGGAAAATGCTATCTCCACAAGGAGTGGAAGCAGCTTTGACTTCTTCTTCAGCTAAATAGGTACAGGTTGGCCAATGACACAAGGGAAAAGAAAAAGGCAAGAAAAAGATGCATGAGAAGGATCCTAGTGATGGGCAGAAGAGAGATTTTGACCTTGTTAATCATGAGGAGGCACAAGGAGTTGGTGTCATTGACTTGGATGCTCAAGATCCAAGGACTATCATAGACATAATCATTAAGGAACAAGAGGCTGAGATACAAGCTTTTTCTGACAATTTAGAGAGGGCTAAGTGGGTCATCAAATATCTAGAGGAAAAAACAAACAATTGACCAACAAGCAAGTCCTCATAGAGTTGCAAATGATCAAAGAGAACTGGAAAAAGGCCAAGAAGGTAAAGGTAAAATTAACTTCCATTGAACAAGAGATCGAGAATGACTGGGAAACATGGATTAAGAGCATCAATATACACCTTGAGGGACTGCTTGAGAAGGCCAATAGAGACAAGAAGATGCTTTGCCCCATGGCCTACCAGTACATCACCCGGAACCAAATATGCAACATAAGGATGAGGAAACTTAAGGCTAGGTTGAGGAAGGCCTTCAGCAGCAAAAAGGAGAAAGATAGGTTAAAAATATTGTTTGAAGCCTCAATATCCCATCAAAGAAACTAATGGTGGTCCCTTGTGCCAAATCTGGGCAAGTTTTTCTAAGTTTTTGTCATTTTGAAAATTTGAAATTTTCCAACACATAAAATTATACTAGGAGGGTAGCGGCATCGGCGCTACGCTTTTCACTGAGAGACTTTTTGGAGAAATGGTTTGTATATTTGGATTCATCATGATGAGAGAATCAAACCCATAAAATATCAACAATTTTGGAGCAAAACTTGGTCACCTACAGGTCAAACAAACCATCAAAAAATGACCTCTCTGCCTCTTTTTGGACACGCAAAAGCAGCCTTGAAAGATTCCACTTTCAAAAGGGGAAATTACCTCCAAATACCAAATTTGAAGATGTTCCAGAAACTAGATAGGAAGACCTTTCCAATGAGCTATCTTGGGCTCAATTTGACTAAGGGTAAGGCCTCGAAAATGAGCTAATAAGTGGTGCTACGCACCAGGCCAGTTGCGCTATGCATAGAGCCAATTTGCTCAAAAATCCAAATTTCGCCTAGTTTTTCTACAAGTTGACTTTTTCTCTCATTTTGGATGAATTTATGAGTGTAAATGATGCTATGCTATGTAAATTTAATTGTAAAATGACCTTATAGGGTAGATTCATCATTTTGAGGTGGTTTGGGGGTAAATGAATCAGTTTCCATGGTTTTAGAGGCAAATTGTTCCACTGCCTATATTCCTATTCCTTGTTTGAAAATGGTTGTAACGTTCCCTTATCTCTTGGATTCAACCCCTAATAGCTAGCATAGGTGGTTTTGATGTCTATATTATGTATTTTTTCAACCATTAGCAAAGGTTGGACTCTCTTGGATTCTCTGAGCTACATTATACACACTTAACAGTAGTTTGGCAAGGAAATAAACCAAGATTTACAACTATTTTTGTGGGATTCTTGTGGTAATGTGTTTTTTCATTGTTTCTCCTTTTGTCATTAGTTTTTTTCTCATGTGTTATGTGTGCCAAAATCTAATTCATTCTTCTAAACTAAATGAAATCAAGATAGATAGGTAGAACACATTGGTTACAGTGCTCTGCCTTGGGAATACATTTAACTTTTAATGTTTTCAGTGGTTTGAAGAGGATTCATGATCTTTCATGCCCTCCTCAGCTCATCACTAGTATTATACCTACCATGTCACTCAATTACAAGTGCCAAAACACTTACCTTCCTCACCCCATAGAACACCCTACATCCTGACTTCATTTCCCAAACCCAAAGTTGTCTACTCTGTTTGATCCAGCAACAAAATCATCAAAATCAATCAAAAACCCTAGGGCTACTATACCTAGCCTAAAATTCATATTTGATCCAGTCATCTCAACTAGGATTGACAAGGAGAGTGCCCTCTCCCGACCTGGTAGGGCTAGCTACCAGGTTAAGCTTGGTTTATGGTTATCCTAGGATTGCCTCCCTTCAGCCTAAGGCCAATCTAGGCTCTAACATGGTGGCAACCATACTGGGGAAGAAAGAGAAATCATCCCAGTACAACTGAGAAGTTTTGAAATTTTGGATGATAAGTTTAGAATTCAATAGGCTGAAAAGTTGAAAGTTGTAAAGCAATGTAAAACTCTTCAGAACTTTGAACACATTGGCTTCAAGAAGATACAGCAGGTCCAATCCCAATCCCAATCCCGATCTTCCTCCCATATTTGAAAATCATAATCGTATCTTGCAGATACTTAGACAAGAAAGTTTATCAAGTCCTAGACTGGTTCTCAAATCCCATTCATGCCTGGTACAGTGGCAATTCCTTGAAGATATTCCTTTTGACGAATATTTTGGTCTCCCCTTATTTCAAACCACATCTGATAGTGAGTTGTTGGACATAGTACCAGACCCAAAATTCACCAAAGAGCTTGAAATCAAAAAGGCCAAATTGATAAGTAACCAAAATATTCAAGACTCTCCTCAGTCATCCATCACCATTGATCGAATTCCTGAACTCTCTTATTCGACTTCAACATCTTTTGCCTCATCATTAATTCCCCATATTCCACTGAATCATTCGACATCTCCATTTATACCTTCCCTCCCTCATCAGTCTATGATTACCCCTCAAATACCCATTACTTCTACTACATCAATAGCTCTTGTTGAGATAAATCCTCCTTTTCCCCAAGACCAATTTCAAATCTGCCTCGAGTCATCGCTGCCAGATATGCACCTCCTTAGAATTTTGATTATATTCCCATTGATTACCAAAGTAAAATACCTATGTTCGATGCCACTCAAATTATCACAGCGCAGTAGCATGTTGATAGGATGAATGACTTCTTTGATCTTCATGAGGTAGATGTCGAAAATGTGTCCATGAGATTATTTGTGCAAAGTTTTGGAGGCGAGGTTCGAAAATGGTTCATAGTATTACCAACAGGATCTATCAATACTTTGCCAGTTCTCCATAGACAATTCCTGGACCAATGGGAGGTAAAGAAAAATCCACTCCAAATTCTATCTGAGTCTGAAAATATTAAAAGGAATGTAGGTGAAAGTGTCCAAGATTACTTCGTAAGGTTCAATACATTTTATAATGCTATTCTAGCTGACATTAAGCCACTGATGGGGTTAGCATTGTTCAAATTTCTCGATGGCTTCGATGCTGATATGGCATATCAGTTGAGAGAAAGAGATCCTACCACACTTGAGGATATGCAAAAGAACGTAATGAGTGTAGAGGAAAATCTGCTGGCTAAAAGAGCAAGGATGAAAACTAAAAAGAAGGTGACTATAAAGGAAGAAGCATCATCCTCAGATGTTAAGGTAGATCATATACTAAGGAAAATTGGAAATATGCTTGATCGGTTAACAATTGCAGACAAGCCTAAAACCACAATTAGAAATCCAAACCTCAAAAGATAGTAGAAACCTCAGTTCAATATTAAACAAAGGGAGCAAAAGGCACAAGATCAGTCATTACAGCAGCAAGTCAAAACTCCTTTGCAACAAAACTATGTACATGGAACGGAGAGTGAAGATGATGATGATCCAGTGGTGAAAGAAAATCATTTATTTACTGCTAATGGCTTGCCCATCTATCTCACAGAAGATGAAGAATATTCATAGATCCCTGATGTTCAAAAGGATGAAGATTACATACTGGCAAATGAAGCTGTTATGGAGGATGAGTGAGATGATTATCAGCAAGGATATATGTATGCATTGACAGTATAGCAAAAACAATATTCATTGAGAAGCAAAGATGTACCAGTCAACCCAGTTCAAAAGCAAAAGGAAACACAACCTAAGCATGACTGCTTGAACACTCAGAAGAAAGGGAAGGAGCTTGCTAACCCAACTTCCAACAAAGGATCATCTGCAAATGAGAAGACCAATCAACAAAGTGCAGCAAAGGAAAAGGTTGAAAAGAAGGACCCTCCAGTCAAAGAGGTAGATAAAGTTTCAGCTTTTAGTATAGAAAATGAGATTGCTAAATTAAAAGTTTCAATTCCTTTGACTGAATTGATGAAGAACAGTAGTTACAAACACCAAGTGTCCAAAATTTTGAACATAGATCCTTTATCTGATAAGGTCAATGTAGAAGATGATCACCCTGAGCTCATCTTTGGCCCTACTTTAGGAGGTCAGTCTGAGGATAGTGAGGTTCCTCCATTCTATATAAGCCTTATATTGCACGAGTATGTGCTCCACAATGCCATGTTTGATTCTGAAGCTTCCCATAATCTGATGCCAGAAGCCATTATGGAGAAACTGGTCCTTGACATTACTCGAAAATATCATGACCTGTATTCTTTTGATTCAGGTAGAGCCTGTTGTATTAGTCTTATCAAAGACTTGGTGGTGTTTTTAGACCAAATTCTAGTAAAGAATGTTCTCATGGATGTGGTTGTTGCAGACATTCCGCCACGATTTGGTATGCTTTTTTCCAGATCATGGGGTGCAAAGCTTAAAGGGACTTTACAACTAGATTTCTCCTATGCTACCATTCTTGTTTTTAGCCAATTAAGGAAACTATATAGCGAGAAGAAAATGAAGTACACGATTACAAGGAGAAACCGTTTAATCATCCAATTAATTCTGTACATATAGATTTAGAGTCATTTGTATTATATTCGGATAGTTGTTTGAATGATGTTGATATTTAGTTAGTTGAAGTAGAAGATGTGCCAAAGATTTCAGAAAATTTCAAGGTAGTCGTTGATGAATAAAGACAAAAAAATGCAAGTACCTCGAAAAAGCCCACATTCTGACAACAGTAGAAAGGTAATGAACAACAGTAAAATGAAGAGATCAGTCAAGGTAAGAAAGAGAATGAAACAAAATTTCAACACTTAGAAGAAGAAGCAGGCCTATGGAGCATGGATTTTGACAGATCCATGGGAAAAGATGGTGCCGACATAGGGATTTGGATTCACAACCCTATTTTCCAGCCAAATAAAGTCCCTATTAATGTTAGAATTTCTTCATATAAATTGGCCTTTGAATATTCTAATAATGAAGCCAAATATGAAGCACTGGTTGCAGGTTTGAAAATTATTAAAAATTTGAATGCAAAAACGATATCAGTCTATGGAGATTCAGACCTAATAATCAAGCAAGTCAAGGGTGAATATCAAGCCAAACATCCGCAGATAAGGGCCTCCCATAATGCAGTTTTAGATATCTTAAGGATGTTTTCGTATTATACCTTAACAACATTACCTCGTGCACAAAATGTTATTGAAGATTCACTTGCCACTACTGCGAGTAATTTGAAGATCCCAATGAATTCCAATAACGAGTTTGAAATCAATGTCAAGCACTGCCCAGCGGTCCAAACAATTTAAGGTATTGGCAGGTGTTTTGGGATGATAAGGAGATCAATGATTTTTTGTAGAATGAAGGAAATTACAAGGATGCTTCCATAGATTCTAATCATGATGACGATGAACCAGAAATTGAGGTGAATCAGATGGAAATATTGCAGCTGAAGGACAATGTTATTCCTAAAGGTCTCATACCTTTAGAAGAACTTTTTGATCAAGATGATGTGGCTAGGAAGCCAAGCTTGGTACCTGCATACAAGGGTGTTGAGGATGTGAATCTTGGAACAGCCAATAAGCCCAAGTTTGTGAAATTATTGAAGACATTGTCTCCTGAGGTAAAGTCCAAATATGTTAGATTGTTATCTGAATTTGCTGATGTGTTTGCTTGGGATTATTTAGATCTAAAGGTGTATAACAAAGATATAATTCAGCACACTATTCCCATAAAGCCAAATCAGAATTTGTTCCAACAAAAGTTAAGAAGAATCAATCCCAAATTGCTACCGTCTATTGAAAAAGAGGTAAATAGATTATATAAGGCTAGTATAGTTGTCCCAATCATATTTTCTGATTGGATTTCGAATCTTGTTCCTATGAGAAAGAAGATCAGGGAGATAAGATTGTGTATCAATTTCTGGAATCTGAATAAAGTGACATTGAAGGACAATTACCCACTGCCGAAGATGGATCATATCCTCCAAAGAGTGGTTGGAGCATCACGCATGTCACTGCTCAATGGATATTCAGGATATAATCAAATTTTAGTGCATGAAGATGACAGAGATAAGACTGCATTCACCACCCCTTGGGGAACATTTCATTATGCTAAAATGCCATTTGGTTTGAAAAATGTTGGAGCCACATTTCAGCGTGCAATAGACATCGCTTTTGCCAATGAAAAGGATGTATTTCTGGTCGTATATTTAGATGATTTGACAGTGTTTTCAAATTTAGATGATGAGCACCTTCACCATTTGAGGATTGCATTTTAGCGACGTAGGAAATTTGGGATATCACTCAATCCAAAGAAAAGTCTCTTTGCCATGGATGAGGGGAAGCTACTCGGCCATATTACGTCAAAGGAAGAAATTCACATTGATCCTTCAAGGGTAGAAGCAATTTAGCAGATAGATTTTCCCAAGAACAAGAAAGAGATACAAGCCTTTAACAGTAAGATGAATTTTCTACGAATATTTGTACCCAATCTAGCTGAGCATTTGAGACAAATTACTAATATGTTAAAGAAGGAAAGTGTGGTAAAATGGATGGAGGATGCTATGAAATCATTTAATTTGGTAAATTATGCTTTATCTACAGCCCTGGTTTTGATTAGTCCCATTTATACACAAGATTTCATCTTATTCTCATTTGCATCTGAGCATACCATGGCAACAATTTCAATGCAAAAGAGAGATCAGATAGAAAATCCCATTGCATTTTTCAGCAGAACCATTAGTGATGCTACTTTGTAGTACAATATAATTGAGAAATAGGCAAATGCTCTTGTCAAAGATTTGAAGGACATCCGAGTGTATATTCTACACTCCCACATCATAGCATACGTTCCTAATGTAGCAGTTAAGGATGTGCTGGTACAAACTGATCCGGAAGGAAGGCGAGGAAAATGGATTGCAGCAATGTTAAAATATGATCTGGAGATTAAGCCTACAAAGCTCATCAAAGGACAAGGCCTGGCGAGGTTGATGCCAGAATCAAATTTGCATGCTTTAAATATAAATCTTATTGCAACCATGTCCGAAGATGAACAAAAAATCTCCCTGATTCAAGTGTCTGAAATGTTCCTTTAGTCACCATGGTATTTAGATATTGTGTATGTACTTCATCACCTCTCACCACCTCCAGAAATGAAAAAAAACAAAGGTAGAGCTCTTAAACTTAAAGCTGTGAAATTCTGCATTTTGCATAATGCCCTTTATTGGAAGGATCTAGAAGGTGTTTTTCTGAACTGTTTAATTGAAAATGAAGCCCAGTAGGTGATGAGTGACTTTCACAAGGATGATTGTGGCGATCACTTATTCAAGAAGAAAATACTAAACAAAATATTGAGAGCAGGTTATTACTGGCCAAGCTTATTTTCAGATGTCTACAAAATAGTCATGAGTTGTCATGAATGTCAGGTCTTTCAGGGGAAAAGAAAGTTGTTGCCACTTCCTTTAAAACCGGTTGAAGTCAATGCACCATTTCAATAGTGGGGACTCGATTTTATTAGGGAAATCCATCCAACATCGTCGGCTCAGCACAAATGGATCCGAATAGCAACCAACTATTTTACCAAATGGATTGAAGAAATCATGACTAGACAGGCAACAAAAATGGTAATCATTCAATTTTTGGAATCAAATATTTTATCTCGTTTTCGTTTTCCTAATAAAATCATCACAGATAATGCAGCTGCATTCAAATCCAAGAAGATGTTCAATTTTTGCAGCAAGTATAAGATTACTTTGGGTCACTCCACATCATATTATCTGCATGCTAGTGGTTTAGCTGAATCATCCAATAAGTCATTGGTGAACATCATCAAGAACTACTAGAAACAAATAAGAAAGGCCAACATAAAAAGTTAGTTAATGTTTTGTGGGTGGACAAGGTGAGCCAAAACAATTCTGTAGGTATGTCCCCATTTGAAATAGTTTATGGCAATGACATAGTCTTTTCGACATCTCTTGCAATTCTGGTTGTGAAACTTTTACAGGAAGCTAGCAATGGGGAAGATGATTTTCACCGAAGAATCAATCAAATGATCCATTTATAACAAACAACGGAGGAAGTTTTCCAAAATACTTTCAGATTGCAGGAGAAGATCAAAAATATATATGATCGGAAAACAAAAGCAGATAAATTCCAGCTTGAGGATGTAGTGTTATGGTGGGGATGCTAGGAATGAAGATAAAGGAAAGCATGGCAAGTTTGAAAACTTATGGAAGGGACCCTATAAGATTGCTTCATACAGAGGACAAAATGCATTTCTACTCAAAGATATGGATGGAAAAGATTCATTAGGAGGACCAGTCAATGGTAGGCTCCTGAAGCACTACTTATTCTAAGGTGATTTTTGAAATCATGAAGTGATCATTGTATATACCGTTTTCATTTCATTGCAAGTGTTCAAAAGATACAATTCATTTCAGCTTGGGGCCAAAGGTGAAGGCTATAAAGTTGAGTGACTTGTATCAGTCTTTAATTCTTGAGTTAGTCTTTGAGTCTTGAGTCAATTTTCATAGTGTCAGTTTCAGTGTTTGAAGTATCTTAACCATATTTCCCAATGGATGAGGCACTAGTCTACTTATCT
Organism: Pinus taeda; assembly: GCA_000404065.3. Lineage (NCBI taxonomy): Eukaryota > Viridiplantae > Streptophyta > Pinopsida > Pinales > Pinaceae > Pinus > Pinus taeda. The sequence goes on from APFE031482638.1 coordinate 77,447, forward strand.
CAGAGATCTATGATTCTTGGCACCTCCAAGGAGCTACCATCTCCATTGGTGCCAGTGTTAGTGTCAGTGTCCTCACACTACCATCAGTGATCAAAATTCACTCGTTTTCATTCATAGAGTCCCATTCTAATGAGTTGCATTCCATTAGGTCATGGATCAACTGATGGTAGGGTACATTTCCGTTTTTTCCCTCATGACACATATCTACTCACCTCTTTTCATGTTTGATTCAGTCAATTGTTTAGGTTCAGGTTCATTTTCAAATAAGTCTTAGGTCTTAGGGTTATAGTCTCATTAGGTATTAGGGTTTTACCATGGTCAAATTTTCAGTAACTATTGACTAATAATGGTCAGTAGACACATGAGGATGACAATAATCATCAAGAAATTTTTAATATCATAATTTGTAAACTTAATAAGTTTTTCACCTCAAAACCAGTTTGAGGTGAAAACAGAGCATTGGTATATTTTGTTAATTTCATTTAATTTTATTATTTCTCATATGTAATTAATAGTCTCATGCTGCTCCTGGTCACCTACTAATATTTCCAAGTACATGCCACTACAAAAGTCAAAGAAAACAAGCATCAGTTCACCTATTTCAAGCAAAAAATCAAGCATCCAAAACACTGAGTATTTCAAAAAAGGAAATAGACATTATAAAGTGGGTTTTGAAGAATGAAAAATAAAAAGTTGTCAAGCCATATAAAGGTCATCCCTCTTAAGTTATTTCATTGTTTGAGTTGAGGTCCATGAGTAAAAACGTGATTTTGAAGTGTTATTTAGCAAAGGGAGTGAAATCATTGTGTTTGTGGAGAAAACTGAGTGGCGCTACGCATAGGGGTGGTGCTACACACCTGGCTTTTTCTTGCAGTGTAATTTTGAACTGGCGCTACGAACCAAACTAGCACTACGCACCTGGGAGAGCGCACTACGCACCTCGCAGTTGAGTTGTGGATCATTGCAAATTGCATAAAATCACCTCAAAATTTCTCCATTGCCTCTTTGAAAGTAAGTAACACCACCATTCTTGTTGTTTTGTCTCTCAAAAACATCAAACCCTAATTGTCACTAAATTGTCTCATATATTGTAAAAATCTCACTCTTTATTATTGTCATATATCATCTTTTTACTGTTTCCCTAAACCCCATCCTCCCATATATAATTCCCTAGATATCATTCCTTAAAATTTTCCCTAATCCCCAAACCCAATACATATACCCAAAACCCTACACTACTGCCAAACCCCACACTATTCACTAACCCTACTCACTCCCTACATCCCTTTCCCACTCTTGTTCACCCTCACCTATTTTCCTATTCAAATCTCTTCATACTCATCTTACCTTCATTCACAAATTCACCACTCTTCATTCACCAAAAGAGAAATACCTGTAAAACAATGGAGAGGGACAGTGAGTATGAACTGGAGGAATAAACCCTTAGTGATAGTTCCAGGGAGAGATACACACAAGGTAGAAAGCCTCATAAGGGAGGAAAACATATTAGAGAGGAGCCCACCAGTTTGAGGGAGCTGCAAGCCTACCCATTTGCCATTTCTTGTTTAAGACATCAACCATGTTTCAGTTTCTGTGAAATGGTGGAAAGGGTTAAATCCCATCATGAATTAGCAAGGTTATTTGTGACACATTTGGAAAACAATGAGGTACACCTTGTTGGAGTTACATTCACTTTGTCACCAACTATTATTTCAAAAGCTACAAGTATTCCAAATGTGGGTGAAAAGTGGAACAAAGGTAAGGACATTGACATGGAGTACTATGAGGCTTACATCAAGGGTAAATATCATAACAAACTCAAGAGAGTATTCCCCTTTAAATTCTTGGAGGATAGGTTTTCTCCATTGATGAAGATCATCATCAAGAACTTTACTTGTGAAGGTAGATTCTCCAGAAAGTATGCCTACCACATAATATTGCTAATGCATTTCACTAGGGTGAGAATGATGAATATCCCCTACTTCATGTTCAGAAACATTGAGAAGATGGTACTCATTGTAAAGAAGAAATCATACCCCCAACAATTAACTAGCATCTACCATTACTCTTTGATTAAAATCATTGTTTTGCATTAGCTGAACTTTCTTAACATGCCCTGGGAAACTTTAATTTCTCATGAAATGTTCAAAGCCCCTCAAGTCTTTTCATTAGTGCCACATGAAGAAGGTGGACCTTTAGGACATGAAAAGGTCCAAGAGACTGAAACTGTTGGAGTGCCAGTATTTGTGACATACGAGAGGGGCACTAGGAAACGTTTTGCAGCTACCAGACGAGTATTATCTCCACAAGGTGTGGAAGGGGTCTTGTCTTCATCTTTAGGCCACAAGCAAATGCTATCTCCACAAGGAGTGGAAGGGGCTTTGCCTTCTTCTTCAGCTAAACAGGTACAATATGGGAAGCAACACAAGGGCAAAGGTAAAGGAAAGAAAAATATGCATGAGAAGGATCATAGTGATGGGCAAGAGAGATATTTTGGCCTCATTAATCATGAGGAGACACAAGGAGTTGATGTCATTGACTTGGATGCTCAAGATCCAAGGACTGTCAAAGACATGATCATTAAGGAACAAGAGGTTGAGCTAAAATCTTTTTCTAACTATTTAGAGAGGGCTAAGTGGGTCATTAAATATCTAGAGGAAGAAAACAAACAATTGATTGACAATCAATCCCTCATGGAGTTGCAAATGATCAATGAGAATGGGAAAAAGGCCAAGAAGGTAAAGGTCAAATTGACTTCCATTGAACAAGAGATTGAGAATGACCAAGAAAATTGGCTTGAGAGGGTCAATATACACCTTGAGGGGCTACTTAAGAAGGTCAATAGAGATAAGAAAATGCTTCGCCACATGGCCTACCACTACATGACCCAGAACAAAATATACAACATAAGGATGAGGAAACTTAAGGCTAGGTTGAGGAAGGCCTTAAGGAGAAAAAAGGAGCAAGACAAGTTAAAAATATTGGTTGAAGCCTCACTAGCCCATCAAATCAATTAATGGTGTTTCCTTGTGCCAAATCTGGGCAAGTTTTGGTAAGTTTTTGTCATTTTGAAATTTTCCAATACATAAAATTCCCCTTGGTGGCACTACGCTTTTCACTAAGACACTTTTTAGAGAAATGGTTTGTATATTTAGATTTAACATGATAAGAGCATCAAACCCAGAAAATATCAGCAATTTTGGAGCAAAATTTGGTCACCTAAAGGTCAAAAAACCATCAAAAAATGACCTCTCTGCCTCTTTTTGAACACACAGAAGCAGCCTTAAGAGATTCATGTTTTGAGGGGGGAAATGACCTCCAAATGAAAATATTGAAGATGTTCCAGAAAATAGATAGGAATACCTTTCCAATGAGCTATTTTGCACGCCATGTGGCTAAGGGGAAGGCCTCCAAAATCAGCTTAGATGTGGCACTACGCACCAAGACAGTGGTGCTATGCATAGAGCCATTTTGCTCAAAAATCTAAATTTCGCATAGTTTTTCTACAAGTTGACTTTTTCTCCCATTTTCGATGAATTTATGATTGTAAATGATGCTATGCTATGTAAATTTAATTTTAAAATGACCTTATATGGTATATTCATCATTTTGAGGTGGTTTGGGGGTAAATGAATCAATTTCCATTGTTTTAGAGACAAGCTGTTCCACTACCTATATTCCTGTTCCTTGTTGGGAAATGATTGTAACAATCCCTTATCTCTTGGATTCGACCCCTGATGGAATAGGTGATTTTCATGTCTATATTATGTATTTTTTCAATCATTAGCAAAGGTTGGACTCTCTTGGATGCTCTAAGCTACATTGTACACACTTAACAACAGTTTGGCAAGGAAATAAACTAGGATTTGCAACTATTTTTGTGGGATTCTTGTGGTAATGTGTTTTTGTGTTCTTTCTCCTTTTGCCATTTGTTTTTTCTCATGTGTTATGTGTGCCAAAATATAATTAATTCTTCTAAACTAAATGAAATCAAGATAGATAGGTAGAATACATTGGTTACAGTTCTCTACCTTGGCAATACATTTAGTTTTTTATGTTTTAGTTGTTTGAAGAGGACTCATGATCTTTGCATGCCCTCCTCAGCTCCTTACCAGTATTAGGCCTGCCATCTCACTCAATTCCAAGTGCCAAAACACTTACCTGACTCGCCCCACAGAACACCCTACATCCTGACTTCATTTCCCGGACCCAAAGCTATCTGCTCCATTTGATCCAGCAAAAAAAATATCAAAATAAATAAAAAACACTAGAGCTACTATACCTAGCCTAAAATCCATATTTGATCCAATCATCTCAGCTAATATTGACAAGGAGAGAGCCCTCTCCTGACCTAGTAGGGCTAGCTACCAGGTTAAGCTTGGTTTGTCATTATCCTAAGATTGCCTCCCTTCAGCCTGAGGTCAATCTAGGCTCTAACATGACCAATTGTGATACTGATAGTGTGCAGCCTAGAAAATGGGATTCTTAAGGGGGGCTGACACAGGTTCAGAGTTGTTCGCGCCAACCAACAAAACCCTAACTGTTGGCCCTTTCGACAACAACCTGCATAGTGCAGGTCGCAGTCTCACCTGAAGCAGTATTGGGAGATTTTAGGACCAGATTTCTGCATCCAGGGACATGTGATAAGTGGTTCTTAAGCTTTGATAGCTTAGATCTACCTTTGTGCAGATCTATCCAACTCATCGAAAATCATAACATAAATAACCCTTAACTTCATGAACACAAATATTTACTTAAAACATGCATAAATAAGATATATTCAACAGTTTTGTGCAACATTCATACATTATGTCATGAAAACATATTATTGAGTGACATAATATAAAATAAGCAGAATTGACAATAATACTTAATTGCATGATAATTCTTCTAAATCAGTTTTTATTCAATTCCATCATTCAAATTATAGACTTCTCCACCCTCTGCACTCAGCTTCAGGGGTCCACGCACTCATCTGCAGACTTACCAATGCCTCCTGCAAACTCACCTGTAGGATCCTTTCACTTCTTACCTAACTATAGAAAGCAGAGCCTTCCTACCTTAGCACTAGCCCAAAACAACAAATCTCATTCAAAGTTCATAATTCTTCATTTCAACTTTTCCCCCTAAGACTCACTATGATTCAACTATTTATAGCTTTCTTCCATACAATTCCATGGTCCACACACCATGAGAGAATCTTAAAATTGACCCAAAACAAGGGGCTAAGGCCCCTTTGACTCCTATCTACCTACGCACTCCACATCTACATTTCATGAAGATTTTACATTCTTTACAAAAACTTTTACAAAATTAGGTTAAACTAACCCTAGGGACCCTATCCCAACAGGCCCCCAACAAAAATATCGGGACTCACCCTTGAGTCACTTAGATGGTGCCTTGATCTTGCTACTTAGCCCACCGAGATTGACATGTAACACTGAAACTTCAGTAGCACTCTGCAACATATCCTGTTGCACTTCTCCTACCAATTTTTCTGTATTCAAGCCCTCCACTACTAAGCGCATGGTACTTTGAGACTATTGTAACACCTTTAGCTTTTCTTGAAGTGACAAAGTAAACTGACAAGCTTCCTCTAGCCGCTACTATAATCTGGCCTTTAGAAGGGCCTCTTTCCTCCGGAATTCTTCCACTTATGTTTGCATTTACTTTCATTCCTATAACATTGTGAGGCATTGCATTCGCACCAAAGTGCACTTAGTTTCTCGGACATCATCATACTTTTGTTGTGCTTCTTTGACATCGGTGTTCATATTTTGCAAATTTGGGTCCTCCTACAGAATTTTCCATAATTCCATTGCTTTTTCGAACATCATGGCACAATCTGTGACTTCGGTATCCAATGTGTTCATATTTTCCTGCATTTCTACTACACGTTGCTCCCGAGCCTCTGGCATAGTCCTTGGATGCAACTTCAATTATGGCTCTAATATCTTCATTTGGAAACCAAAGGTAACCCTGCCAACATCACATTTTGATGCATGTACTGCGGTATCCATTTTCCTTACTTTTGATGATGCTTCGGCATCCTTCGGGATGTTCAATTTTGGAATGGCATTGCAAGACAGATCTATCGTTGTCTCTAGTTTCTTACTTTGTTGCTGCATTTCCTCCTTGGCCTTTAGTGCCTGCAATTTCTCTGGGAACATCTGTTAATTTTTTACCTTGAACTCGTTGATGACTATGAAGGCGCATTTCTCTCTGATCTGTAACTCACTTAAAACCACATGATGCAATGCATGGAGGGTCTAGAGTGGTAGCGCAACCAAATTTACTCCGATTTCTTTTACAGTACCTAACAGAGTGCGACCGTAATCTGACTTTGCATGAACAAACTCTTCTTGCAATGGGATGACTCTAAGGTCTAGAGTCCATTCTAGCTCCGCCGTTGTTCCACTTCCCTGTGTTGGACTTGCTTATACCCCATTCGCTTTCCCAACACGTGCCTAAATCCTACTATCCTAGATTTGTAACTTGCAAATATCATTTTGGACACTCCCTAGTGTCTTCATATACTGTTTCTCAAACTATTGCAACACATCAGTAATCATGTCTCTAACCTTGTCACCAATCTTTGGAGCTTGATTATCTTTTGTATTCAAAGGTATCGCCTCATTGGAGCCCAGTTTGAAATGGGGTGGCAACACTTCCCGTAAAATATTCACTGCAGGGGGGTTCCAGGCGAAGCAACTGTGACCTTTTGGAAGCCCCCTCTTGGGGGGGATTGGGGGAAACTCCCCCGAAGCTAAGAATAGATGTAAAATTGCTTTGTAAAATGTTGTAATTTCATATTCAATCTGGGCCATTCACTAGGCGGATATTTGACAATAGAAATTATGTTTAATTTAGGGCTTTTTTCCCTAGAAGGCAACCCCTCGCTATATATGAGGGAATTGTACTACGTCTATGCATATCCATATTCTAAGTGAGGAAAAGAGAGGATATTGAGAGCGAAGAGGGAGTTACAGCAAATTTGTTGTAGGTTGTATCTCTTCAACTTGTTGGATAATATAATAAAAGAAGGACTAGTTGTTTCTCCACGGACATAGCCCAAACTGGGTGAACCACATATACCTGTGTCTCTCTTGTTTTATGTGTTTTCTATGTTTATATTTCTGCAATATTTTATGTGTTCCATTGATTTGTAATATATAATTTTCTAACATCAAGATCTCCTTCCATCAGCACCATTGAGCCGATATGTGTCTAGTTATAAGACTTATGCTTCTTTCGATGTCCAACGGTCTCCTCCTTTCCATTTCTCTTCAAGGTGAAAGGAGTGTGCTTCTCCTCACCACTACCTCCTTCATGTTTTGATAGCTCCTGCTCATTTGTGTGCTGGGAAGCTAACTTTTCACCTTCTTCTATATCCTAGCGTTCTTTTTAAGCCTATTTCTTTTCAACACATTCCTTCTCTGCACGCTCTTTCACCGTAGCTACCTTAGTAACAACTTCCTTCTTCTTTTGCTCAGCTAGAGCATGCGTGACCTTCTGAGATGCTCCCTTACACTTATGTTCAACATAAATTTTCTCACCTTTACTACTTCCTACATAAAGCCCCATGTGTTCCTGCCACTCTCCTAGCGAGTACCCCACAATTTCCTATACATACATCTCAGATACTAAATAGGGAAACTTGTGACATGAGTGCTTTGGGTCATTTCACACTCTAATTGACACATTGTAGAAATTGGCCATGGACTCCCTGTAGGCCAAAAATTGCGCAGACAAGGTTGGGGACAATCTTGCCCTCTAATTAATAACCATATGAAGGTCCATCTCCATCAGGATCCAAAACAAATTTGACTCCTTGATCCTTGCCGAATCCTTTGTTGCCCATAGCAATGCAAACCTCACTGCTTCAGGTAAATCTTTCGGTTGTGCAAGAAGCATGCTATCCTCCGATAATCTCCAAGTGAATAAAACAATAGGCAATAAGAGCAATGCATAATGGAATGAATTTCTCTCATTTTGACCCTCGCGATAGGTCACTAGGAACTCTTTGCATACATATTTTGTTGAGTTGTATTGAACACCCTTCGCGCACTAGGCTGTTGGTGATATTGACAGCACAAAAACTTTGTCCGCACAAAATTTCCTCATGATTTTTCCTACAAGAATCTGTGCAACGAAATAGACCACCTAGTCCTGAATAGAGAGGATACAATATCTGCGCAACTTCTTAACAAGCCCATATTCGAACTTCATCTTGTTTGCTAATTCATTCTCTCCACTTTTCCCTCCAAACTCCTTGGCAGGTCTGCTCTTTTGTAAGGAATCTTCATTGTCCGATGGATTAACATATCTGTAATCAGGATGGGATCCCTAAACCATAGACACCCATCATGCACTAGCGCAAGGAGTTGGTGCAAACATACTGTGTTGATAGTCGACCAATGAAAATGTGGGATGTAGAGCATGTGCAATAATCCCGCCTACTCGACATCTCTGACCCACTTCATGGGCTCTAATCATGTAACTCCTATCTCCTCATAGTATATTTTTGTTATATACTTGTTGGCTGCCAAACGTGCAAACCTCTCATGGTCCGCAAGGTCCCAATCCTCCATTTTTAGTGAAAAAATGCACATTAATAGTGTGCCTTCAAATTCCACATGTTCAGGCAACACGAGTGTCGAAACTATGAATTTCCCATAATCTGAGTCCTTGGCAACTCTGGTTTTTCCCTTCCGTGGAGGGATATACTCAGGGAGCCATGAGATAGGCTCGACCTCTTCAGTGTCCAATTCCTCTATGCCTTGGTATTCCTCCTCCTCCAAATCACCCACTTTCTTTGGTTGTTTGTCTTTTTCCTCCCTGTTGGAGAGGTAAATCCCCTCTACGGATAGAGGCGATCCCTACTAGCCCAAAAGGAGTCTAGCAACAATCAATCAATGCTACTCTGCAAGTTCCTAGTTGTAATTAACAAGTGGGTAAGGGACACCTACTTGGATTCCAACGCTATGTTTGACAAAGAGATGGTCCTCTCACTCCTTCGCTCCAGCCGATCACAATCCTCCACTATCTTCGCGGGTGGACACCTGCACAAGCAAAGAGAGAACAAACACGAGCGTAAAATCTACTAAAAACAACTATACATCAGTCAGGAAAGATGTAATTCACATTGATCATTCATAAGACAAATGGGAATGGAACCATAACAGTAGTCATCTATCTTTATTAATCAGAAAATAGAGTAAGGTACAATTGAAGTCCTGACGCTGAGTCCTTCTCTAGAGGGTCCAGCCAGCATGTCTCGTCAGCGTTCACCTTTGAAGTAGATCTCCCAAGTCAAAGAGGTCTCTCTCTCACATACAAGGAAACAAACTCATAACCTTCCTCAAGCTCTATAGGAATCCTCACACAACACACCAAATGCCTACAAAGAGCAGCACTAATGCACTAAGAATTCCTCTATGTCAAAGTCTATGTGTTCCAAAACTAGCTGCTCATGGCAATGGTGGAGGCTTATATAGGAGAAGGAGTCTCCATGAATAGTGAAAGGATGAGCTTTCCCCCAACAAAAGTGGTGACCAGGCGAACAGACATGCCAGAGAAAGGATGGTGACCTTTACAAAGATAAAAGCCAAGTCTGGAGTCATCTGGAAGGCTGGCTGTTAGAACAAACTCGCCTAAACAGGATCAGCGCGGGTGCAAAACTGGGCTGGCACGCTGGCATCGCAACTCAATTACTGAAGAGGTCCGATCAGCGCGAATTGGTACAAGCGGAGGGCGCGTTGTTTATGAAATTCAACCAGCGCGGAAAACTCGTGTTCTTCCGCGCTGGCAGCGCACCAGTTACATTATCATCCGCCAGTCAGCGCGTTTATTTTAGGAACAGCCGTGATGATCCAATAAACTTAGGCAAAGAGGGTTTTTTAGCCATTTCAGAGAGCATGAGCATGGTGGATGTGATTTTATGACACAGTAGGGAGACTGACAAGGTGACAATGACATTTTACTGTGTAACAGATGCCCCCTAAAGCAGGAAGCCCGAGAGAGTGGGAGGGGTGAAATGCTTTACAAGACTGCTGGACCGGAACACCACTAGGAAGAACCTGCAGG
>APFE031482638.1:87972-106339 GCA_000404065.3 Pinus taeda
CGAACACGAAGAACCTGTCATTGAGGCATGCAGGCTCCAAGGTACCTGAAGGGAGTCTCTAGGTCACTCCTGGATAATGAGCTGAAGTCGACAGGAAGTGATCTTTATCGAATGTGGGCCATAATGTTTCCCACATCATCGACACGAGACGGGAAGAGACAATATGTTTTGTGTGAAATATCAGAGGGAGGTTATACTTGCAGAGGCCAACTTCTCCTGAACATATCGGTGGCACAATGATGGATTTGGCAGTAATTGGGGGTCAAATGATCAGAGGTTGATGTAAAAAGGGCAATGAGCAGATGAACGGCCAAATAGGATAACCCAAACCCATGGAGGCAAAAGTGAAGCGAGATGAGATGTCCCCACCCAGACACGAATGCAAACGGTGCCATGTTCAAGAGCGACATACTGCTGATGACGACGATTATGGTTCCTTTATTTCCCCCACCATTTCTGGCGAGTACCCCGGTTATTTTTGGATGACAAGCTTGACGGGGATAGCATATGCTTGAAGAGCGTCATTCTGACGGAGCTCGATGTCATTAAGTTTTAACGAGTCTGACAAAGGAAGGACTCGGCGTCTTTTCATGTTTAGAGAGTTTGAAAAGACAGCTGAAAAGAAAACTCCAGGGGGGTGCTTTTTTCATAAAGTTGTGTCTCTCGAGCCCGAAAAAGTATAAAATGATGCTCGAAAGAACCGCCCGATCATTACGACTGAGGAGTACTTTTCATAAGTAGTGACTCTGACCTGAAAAAGTAAAAAAGCGGTCAGAAGCACGTCGTTTTAGAACCAATAACGAGTGCGAAACGACAAACACTCAGTAATCTTTGTTGGTTTAAACGGTCGAAAAAGAGCTTTAAAAGCGACCACCTCTCGTTCCTTTTGATGAGCTGAGAGGAGGCTCGGCAATCTTTTCTTGTTTTATGTCGAAAAAGAGCTTAAAGACAACATTTTGGGAACCAAGTGTATACAAATCCATCGTGACTTCGTCGATTCCGAGGCCCTGCACAAGGGAAACACCCACGTAAACCCGTTCGATATGTCGAAAAACATAATAAAAATATGCATCAAGGCACAGTATAGTGACATCAGAATTAACTTCATGGCAAATTATGGCAAAAAACCCACATTCATAAAAATTATAGTCAAATAGGAATTTTTTACCATAAATAGGGGGTTGTAAAAATCATTTTTACCATTTTACCATTTGAGCTTTGGAGAACGTTGGAGAACTACAAAGTTGACGGAGCAAATTCCTCATCATCCGGACGTCGATCTTCCGGCAGCTGATTCCAGGTAGGTCCCTCTTGCCTTATGCTTCATTTTGATTCCATTTTTAAGCAATTTCACCGTGGGATTTGGCCATTTGGCCAAATGTTTTGAGCGTTGGTGCGCTCTCGGTCAGTGCGGATTCACCCATCGGGTCCGCGCTGATCGATTTTCCCAACACACACCACTTTCCGAGTCAGCGCGGAAAACCCGTGTCCTTCCGCGCTGACCCAGAGAAAAATACACAGGCCACCATTTCCAGCGCGGCTGTTTTAGAAACAGTCACGCTGGCGCTGCGAAGATTGATTTTTTAAAATTAAACGGACAATTTTCAAATGCAAGTAACCTAATGATTTTTGGGTGATCTTGCAGGACATAATGGCTTTTGTATGGTAGGAGAGAGACCATGATAATGCAGATATAGCCGCTTTTGCTGATGCTGGATGCCGAGATGCAATGCGAGCATGCGGTTTACTTAAGTTCTTCCTTACTCCGCCCTTGAGGGCTCAGCCAGACCTGCTAGAGCTTCTGATCAGAGCATGGAACCCAGTGGATGGGAAATTTACCATCCGAGGCCGAGACATAGAGTTCAACTCTTCGGACATTTACTTTTTGACTGGATTGTCTCGCCGAGGTGTGATGCCCATCCTGGAGGGGCAGCGTCCTAGCGGTGAGACGCTTGACCAGCTGATGGCCCGTGTATGCCCACAGGCGGTCAAAACACAGAGTGGGAAAGTAAGCATCCCATCAGTGGGTGCTGGACCACACGGCAACATAGTGCTCCGCACTATACTCTTTTTAGTGACGCGAGCAGCAGGCAGTCTGGCAAACCACGAGGCCTCAAAGGCCAACCTGTTACTGGCTCTCGAGTGCTTACAGCCCACGATTTTCAACTGGGCGGCAACTGTGACCAACAGCATGAAGAGGCAACTGAGTAGCTGCCGACGTGGAGAGTTGAAGCAGTTCAGCTACGGATCGCTCCTTCTTCCACTCATGTTTGAGCGGGTGCTGGCCCTTCAGCTGCAGACTATGGTAGTAGACCCGCCGAACAACGCACGAGAGACGAGGGCCACCAAGTGGTCCCGGGTCATGCCAAGTGGAGGTGGTGGGCGCTCAGTGTCATGGGGCGTCTTTTTCCGAGAGTGGCTAGAGTGCCAGGTTATCTTCGTCAAGGACTGGCCGTACGTCGGTATCGACTTCCATGGTGATCCTACCATGCCGCTGCCTGCGGGAGAGCAGTGGGATGATGGAGGTAAACACTTGATCTTTTGATTTTCATTTTTGTGATGTTTTTTCATTTTTCATGTACACGTCCTAATAAATACTTATGTTGTGCAGATGTGGGACCCATGAGACCCCTTGGCCTGGCTCCAGAGACACGGAGGGAGGAGAAAGGCGCTGCCATCTTGGCCTTGGCTCCTGCAGGAGGTGACCAGACAAAGACCGTGGTGCACAATCTTGAGGGCTTACTGGCAGGAGTCCCAGACTATCAGGGGATCGAGGAGGTCCCGCTAGTTGCACAGATCCATACAGTGGGTGTAGAACCCAGGATGCACCACCTTTTGAGGCGGGTGGCTCGAGCGGTTGCATGCTACAAAGAGCATAACCCACCACAGTAGACGCCTAGGTTTTATTTTCCATTGTTGTTTTGAGAGACATACATCTCAGATGTACTGAGGACGTCGGATTTATTGAGACATGTACACTTATTTTTGAGCGCCTTAGTGCACCACACGATATATATATATATACATGGTGTTCTTATTGTATCTTATGCTTCTTATGCTTGTTGATTTACATATTTCGCAAATGTCTGTTTAATACATAGTTAGCCAATGCATCAGTTACAGCATTAAGTCTTCTTGGAATGTGATGATAAGTAATATAATTAAAATCGCTTTCCAATAACTTAACACGTAAATACAACCTTAATATGCGATGGTCTCTGATGGAATATTGTCCATTGAGTTGGTGGACTACAAGCTGTGAGTCTAAATTTACAACCAATGAGCAGATTCCAAGGTTAATCGCCTCGGCTAATAATTCAATTACAGCACTATATTCAGCTACATTGTTTGTTGTGCAACCTAGACACACACCTTGAATGTCTACTAACTCACCATGAGGATCGTAGATCACCCATGCTGCAGATGACAGATTGCGAGTACTGCAGCAAGCACCATCAGCGAAACCAATGTAAGGTGATCCAAACATCTGATCAGAAGCAAAAGACACAATAAGTAGCGATCACGCCGACACACCAAGACAAGAATCAAATAAACACGCACACACACAAAACATACTGTAAAAAAGCATATGCATGTAAAAAATAAATGAGAGAGTGCCTGGACTCAGGCGTAATATTTCTTAAGATATAACCCATTACGGGGCCTGTCCAGGGGATTGCCTTCATAATCGATCAGCTCGTAGGCACCTTTTTGTAGAACTCTTTTTACAATGTAGGGCCCGTGCCACATTGGCTCGAGTTTTCCTGCTCCTAACTTATCGCTAGCCTGATCGTAGAGCAGTACCAAGTCACCTTCGACGAAAGAGCGGGGATTAACCGAGTTATCGAAGTGAGTTTTCACTTGCTTCTTTTGAGCTTCAATAGCAAGGGAGGCTAGACGACGTGTCTCATCTAGTCGTTCCAAGTAGAGAAGCCACTCTTCTGCAGGAGTAGTCTCGGGAAGTAACTCGACGGCTAATTTGAGTGAAGGAATCTCACATTCAATGGGAAGGGTTGCCTCCAGCCCATATACTAGCTGAAAAGGGGTGAAGCCGGTGGCATCCTTCACGGAGGTCTGGTAGGCCCACAATGCGGAAAACAACATCAAATGCCAATTAGACTTGTGCATGCCAATAGTTCTCTGAAGCATCGTGACCAAGACTTTGTTCACGACTTCAACCTGACCGTTTTCCTAGGGATAGTATGGAGAGGAACTATCATGCCTAAGTCCAAGTTGGGTTGTCAACTCGACCATCATATGATTACAGAAATGTTTTCCGTGATCAGTGACAATGGCTTGTGGAACTCCAAACCGAGAGATAACATGGTTGAAAAGAAACTGCGTCGCCGTATGACCATCTTCCGACAATGTGGGCATCACCTCGGCCCATTTTGTAAAGTAATCGACAATAACGATGATGTAACCATGCCCCCGGGCCGAGCGAGGGTTACATGTCACATAATCGATGCCGCACTTAGCAAAGGGGCCAACGGTCACTACGGTGTGCAGAGGGGCAGCAGGGGCATGCATCTTCCGTTGGTATATCTGGCATTCATGACATGAACGGACAGCAAGAATGCAGTCCTTGAAGATGGAAGGCCAGAAGTAGCCAGCACGAAGGATCTTTTGTGTGGTAGTGTATCCAGACATGTGACCGCCACAAGCACCAGAGTGGCAGTCATTTAGACTTTCAGCTTCTTCGAAGGTGAGACATCGACGAAGAACCGAATCAACCCCAAGGCGGTACAGGGTGTCCCCAACTATGCAATATGGCTGAGCTTGGTGACGAATCCACCGACGAGCATCTTTCGAAGTCTCGGGGCGGAAGGAGGACGTCTGCAAATAGACAATTATGTCCCCATACCATGGATCGAGGGTGCTGATCAGGAAAAGAGTTTCATCTGGAATCGATTCCTCTATCTGCGAGGAAGTAGCGGCGGATGGCAAGGAGCATAGTAGTTCAGCGAAAACAAGTGATTTCTTTGACTTGGCTGCAGTAAATTCCAAGTCGAACTCTTGGAGGATCATGATCCACTTTGAGTACTTGCCCCCCAGCGATTGTCGTGAAAGAATATAGGTCATGGGGTTACAATCTGAAATCACCGTAGTAGTACGCAATAGAATGTAGTGGCGGAATCGTTGGACAGCGCAAACAACGGCGAGAGCCAACTTCTCGACATATGCGTATCGAGTCTCCATGTCTAATAAGTTGTGACTAAGATAATAAATGACATGCTCGATGCCATCATCGTCGTCCTGAACCAAAACCATGCCGATAGTGGTATCGGCAACAGTCAAATAGAGCGTATAGTCACGATGGTAATTTGGAGGCCGCAACAAAGGGGCGGAAACTAGGAGAGTTTTGAGATGAGCAAATGAGTACTCGGCTATGGCATCCCATCGGAATGGGGTGTCACGCTTCAATAACCGGGTAAAACCCTTTGCCACTTCGGCATAGTTTGGTATGAATCGTCTTAAAAAATTAGCTTTTCCCTGCAAACTCTGTAATTGCCGCAAAGTTGCAGGGGGAGGGAGATTCACAATTGCCTCAACTTTAAGGGGATCCAAACGAATGCCCTCTCAGGAGACGATAAACCCGAGTAGTCGACCTGATTCCACGCAGAAGACACATTTGTGCGGATTTAAGCAAATATTATAGTGTCTGCAACGAAGAAAGATTTCACGAAGGTGCGATGGATGGTTTGCGCGCTTAGGTGAATGAGCAGGGAGGTCATCCAGATAAGGCTGTACGATGTGTCTGATATCGTGGAAAGCATACGACATCGCACGCTGAAAAGTAGCGCTGGCATTTTTGAGGCCGAAGGGGAGCTTTTTATAAGCAAAGGTGCCCCAGGGACAGATGAAGGCCGTCTTATGTTGATCTGCCGGAGCAATGTTGATCTGGTTGTAACCCGAAAAGCTGTCCATGAACGAATATATTTCGCTACCCGCACACTCGTCAATGAGTTGATCAATAAATGGAGTGGGGTAGTTGTCCTTTGGGCAAGCTCTGTTGATGTCATGGTAGTCAACGCAGACACGAATGGTGCCCTGTTTTTTGTCGACAGGGACGATATTTGAGATCCATTCTGTCAGTGGGATGGGATAGATAAATCCTGCCTTAAGAAGCTTTTCAACCTCTACTTTAATGGCTGTCGCCTTACGGGGGTGCACGGGACGCAAACGTTGGCGAACAGGTTTGGCCCCGGGATACGCTGGTATCTCGTGCAGGACTATAGATGGATCAATACCGGGCATTTCTTCATATGACCATGCAAAGACATCACGAAATTCGTGAAAAAGAGCGATATAGATCTGAATCTCCTCAGGAGTGTAGGTCACTCCTATGTAAATATTCTCGACAATCCCTGCCTTGACAGAGATGTCGATTGGTTGAGTCTGCGTGATGTTCCCTAAATTCCCTTCGGATGATGTGTGATAAATCTGAATGGGCGTCTGAAGGGGTTGAGAAGGGAGACATGGAGCAAACCGCTCAAGACAAAGTAGAGTTTCCTTAAAGGTAGGGACAAAGGAAGAACGGTGGTGAAGAGGAAACCACGGTCGCTCATCCAGAGACATAGTCTCTATAATAGCCTCATCGAAAGGAAATATTTCCTTCAATGGATCTGAGGAGGTGCATTCTCCTAACCAAGGGGGAAAATCTTCTGAGTCAAGAGCCCCACTTGAGACGGTGGGTTCATCATGAGAAGCCGATGCAGCGACAATTTCAATGTAGTTGAGCTCGGTTGGGCTCAACGGCATCTCCTCACCCCAAGGTTCTATTTGGTCAATGAAAGGGAGAATCCAGGGATCAGAACGAACCGAGATCATAGAGAACGAGGCGAAGTTGGGAGGTGGGAGGGAAAAAACACCCATCAGGGCGGGTTCTTTAAAGAGCCAGGCTCCCACATTTTCATACAGAACTGAGGTATGCTCAACGAAGGGTACGTTTCCCTCAGAAGAGGAAGCAAAAAATGAGAGTTGATCAACCGTGACAATTTTCCCTTGATGGGAGAAACGAATGACACGGAAGAGAGACGAAGCCACAGCACGCATAGCGTACGTCCAACTCCGGCCCAGAAGGAGGTTATAGGTAAGACTTGCGTCTACAACCTCAACTTCAACTTCTACAGTCTTCCCTTCTAAGGTAATCGGTAGCCGTTGAAGGATACCATACGGTTGAGACTCTCTTCGGTCGAACACTTCCAAGTTCGTTGGAGACTGACTCAACGTCGGGGACCCGATGGCTTTCCAACATGCAATGGACATAATGCAAGTTGAGGCACCCTCATCAATGACTGTACGATGGATCGTTTTAGAATTGATGATGACTTGTATGAGGAAAGCGATTTGATGAGGCAGTCATGGAACATGACTCTCGAGGTCAAAAGTGATTAAATTTAAGTCCGCTAGGTCTATGCCACCAATGGCCGATAGCAGGGACTTCCTCTGGGGGGGGCAGCTCTGCAGGACCTCCAATGCGGACATGGCAGACGGAGCCTGCGCTAAGTCCTCCACGATGCTATAGTGTTGGGCAGCACAAGCATTCGGGTTATAGGAAGACCTCCTGAGTACCCCTTTGGGAGGGGGTCGGATTGTCGTCTCGACACTCGGTCTCTCAATATGGAGAGGACCAGAGCTGGACAGAGGAGCGCTTGAGGGAACCTCTGGCTCCTTCCCGACAGACGACGGATAATCCTTAGCTTGAGTTGATACATGAAGAGGAATAGTTCCAGCCATGAAGACCTGGGAACCGAAGGGAGAGGATGAAGAAGGATCAGCTACCATCTGGGTTTGCTGAGAGGGAAAGGGTTCTTTCAAAACAGCAGGGATCCCTTGAGCCCCTTTCAACAACCGACTAACTTCGGCTCACCTAGGGCAGTCCTTAGTATAGTGGTCTTCCTCACAAATGAGGCAAGGATACTTCGGCTTACGCTTAGCTCCTTCCTCAGCAGGAGGTTTAGATGATTCCTGCTTGGGTTGATCGGACTTATTTTTCCCTTTCCCCTTTTCCTTTTTCTTGCCTTTCGAGGCCTTGCCCATCGTAGAAGACTGAACGGTATTGACCTCGGAAGTGTTACCAGAAATTACAATGCCCTGGGAAGAGTTTTCTTTAGGTGAACTTGACTTCTGCTTCCCAGAATTGGATGACTTTTTAGAGGCCTGGCCTACAGAGCCAATGACTCCATCAACCGATGGTTTGGGCGGAGCCTTGGATGTGCCGGGCCTAGGGGCGTCTGGAAAATAATCATAAAAATTCCCAGACTGAGAATAGACTAAGTCTAGGTACTGAGCGCGTGCGATCGCTTTCTCTTCAGTTACGCATGCCCCCATAGCAATGTCCCGTGCAATCTTGGGGACAAAGGAGGTAGTAAACCAATCGGTGAGGAGGAAATCAGGTATCCAGAACTTGATTAACCTGCGACGCCTTCTCCATTCATGAATATGATCGAAGATATGTATAGCAGTATCCTACTTAAGAGACGTAAGGAGATGAGTCCCCGTCTCATACCGAATGGGTAACTGAAAGTGATTCAAAAATGCCATAGCCAGTGAATTGAAATCATGGAATGATGCACGTGACAATTCAATATACCATTTAGCCGCCGAACTAGTGAGGGTCCTCTGAAAGAGGCAAAGTCGGATCGAGTCATCGAGCCATGAATTTGACGAACACCATAAATGATACGTCATCACATGAGCCTGAGGGTCCTCTCTGGCCTTCCCATCAAATTTGGGACAATCACTAGGGATTTTAGTTGGAACTGGTGGCCACTGTGGGTCGTGTAGAATGGGATCATTCGTCAACTTTGACACATCGGGCAGTTCCAACGTGGCTAAAAATGGTAACCGTGGATTAAACGACATTTGCAGCGGATACGAGGTAGAACCAGAATTCCATCCAGTTCCTAGTTGCCCCCATTGTCCTTGTCCCAATGGACCAGGTCCGTAAGGGCCTTGTCCAGAAGGATTTTGTCCATAAGGGTTATTCCCGGAACCGGGTTGCTGATTTTGCCCCCCAGCACCCCATTGGTTACCATATTGGCCAGCAGGTTGTTGATAATCCGGTTGAGGATTACCCTGCGGCTGTTGATAATTCTGATAAGGGATATACGGAGTTTTCCCCTGGGGTTGCTGGTATCCGTACTAAGCCTTTGAACCAGGGGGAATTTGATGGGATTGATACCCACCTGAATGCTGGGGTTGGGATTGGTACCCACGCGAATAAGGAGGTTGGGCCTGATACCCGCCAGAATAGGGAGGCTGGGATTGATACCCGCCAGAATACGGAGGCTGGGATTGATACCCGCCTGAGTACGGAGGTTGAGATTGATACCTGCCCGAGTAAGGAGGTTGGGATTGGTACCCACCTGAATACGGGGGCTGGGATTGATACCCACCTTGATATGGATGCGGGGATTGATACCCACCTGATAGAGGAGGTCGGGATTGGTACCCGCCTGCATGCTGAGCCGTTTGGCCAGAAGGTTGTCCTGGTCGGACTTGGGATGGCCCTGTTTGCCCAGAAGGTCGAGCTCGCTTGGTGAGGGGCTGCCCTTGTGCAACCGAGGTTTGTCCCTGTTGACCAGAGGGTTGCTGAGTGGTAGGCCGGCCTTGCTGCACGTAAGGTTGGCTCCCTTTCCCAGAGGGGTTACCTTGTTGGTTTATGGGTCGACCTTGTTGCCCGTGGGGTTGTCCCTAGTTCCCGTAAGGTTGCCCCGAAGAGTAGCCTTGTTGGGTACCTGGTTGACTTTGTTGGGCGTTAGGTTGTCCCGGGTTTCCTGAAGGTTGCCCAAGATATGTAAACACCGGACCACTAGAGACCAAAGGTTGTCCCTGATAGGGTTGTCCTTATGGGCCTCCCTGCTGACCTGGGTAGCCTTGACCAGCATACTGCTGCCCATAATTAGGCTGCATGTAAGGCTGTTGACCCTGGTAAGGTGGTCCTTGTTGTCCTTGTCCCGGATAGTACTGGCTGCCACCATAACCGGTGGTGCCTCAATCCACGTTCAACGGAACGGAAATCTCATCATAAGGAATTTGAGGCAAGGAGGTGTACAAATAATGATTCTCGGCATCAAAGTACGGGCCTTGACCATCTAGGTTCTAGACATTGCGCAAGTATTCAAAATATGCCTCCTCTTCCATCATATACTCAAAAGCAGGAGGAGCACCACTTGCGGGGTGCACAACTCTAGAAGAAGGGGACGGTTCACCACTCTGCGTTGGACCTCGAGATGGGCCCGTGGCAGAAGTGACAGCAGATGAAGCTGTGACCGCACTAACAACTGGAGTTGACGTCGCGACACAAACAGTCAGGTTGGTAGGAATTGTTGTCACAGCAGAATGAGGGACTTGGGAAACAAACAGTCCTGTGGTAGGGACGATGTTTCGACCCCAAACGAAAGAGGAAGCTGCCGATTTCATAGCATCCCGCAATGACCTGTAACGCCCCAACACCGCGACACCTGAAGACGTAACGGTGTAGGGTGTAGAGATAATGGGGGATTTTGCCGGAATGGGAGTATCTATACTCAACATAACGGACGGGCCACTAGAAACTGGAGAAGCGTCGCCCATATCGGATGAAGCCATCGGAGATGGAACACCGATAGGAGTGGTAGGATAATCCTCGTCAGAGGGCTCCCAAATAGGGTTATAAAAGAACTCGTAGAAATCGTCCTCTGGAGCTCGAGAATTCAACGGCTGGATGATCGGAACAATGGGAAGGGCGTCACAGACCGGAGTTTCAGGGGCAACAGAAGATGGGGATCCTTCTTCACTTGGGATCGAGGACGGAGTTGATGCATCCGCCAAGATGACCAAACAAAGGCCCTAAACAAGCTAACGATAAAACCTACTCAAAACTAAATGCACACAAGATCTAACCGGGTAATGTTATCGCAGCCAAATGAATTTTAAGACATAGGAACTGAACTTGACCTTTTCATGTTTCGAGAGTCGAGAAAAGGACGAAAAGATGACTCTATCTACTTCGAATGTTTAATGAGCACAAAGTGACAAGACGCTCACTTACACCTTTTCCTTTAGAGAGTCTGAAAAGGATCAAAAGTGACTACTCTGCAGATTCTAAGAAAAAAGGTTTACCAAGCAACCCATAAAACTGCTATATACACCTTGGCAATCGTATGAGAACCAAGGACTTTACGTACTGCAGTCAATCTTCCCGAATGTTGTGTTCGGTGCGTTACGGTTCACAAGGCGGCAGACTCGGCTTCCTATAGATAAAGGATGCAAGCCTAATGGAGTCTCCCCATATATACGGGACGGTACGTGGGAGCCCAATCCGTACTAGCACTTATCGTTTCACCGTGGAGGAATCACCCAACCACTCAACGGTAAGCTACCAGGTTTAAAGACGCCGGAACACGTCTCTAGCCTAGACCTCTAGATATTTACGTTAAGTTCCAATGCATTTTTAGATAAATTTGGTTTATTTTACGGTTGATCTTGAATTAAGTTTTAGTTTCAGGTCCTACCGTATGATCTCTCAAAAACACTTAAATGCAACTATATGCCAAAGAACATCATTTCGTTCAATGAATTCTAACTAAGAGAAGGTTAAGAATCTTTCAATCAAACAAAACGAATTCAAGCAATCACACAACCTAATGCAACTAACAGTAAGGAAATGAAACTTTTCTTTGAAAGCACAACACAACGAAATGCTCTTTTCCTTTCAACTATTAAATGCAAAAGACACTAGCTTGCTTTTCTTTTCAATGACATAAAAGTTCTTTTAAAATGAATTAGAGAGATAGCAACACTAAGTGAAAGAACTAAAATCACTCAATGCAAACACAAGACAATTCCCAAGACTCTAAAAACCAGTTTCCCAAATCAAAGGAAAACAAGGGCTTATGAGCTACGTGATCCAAGCTCAACAAGACACCAAGGAATTCAAAGGAGGAAAGAAAATCACTTGGAACACAATCAAACACTTTCAACAATCACCAAATGAACGTGAAAACAAAAATGAAGTTGGCTGGTCAACCAAGAACACAAGATCCCAAATGGGAGGCTTGACACATACGGCCACTAGATGCCCTAGGGTTTGAGTGTGAAATCAACGGAAAAAAGCGAACACCCGGAGGATAAGAGTTCAAAACCAGACAAGCAACGATCTAACACAGTTCAGCAATCGTAAAAGTTGAAACAAAGTGCAAACCAAGCAACGGAAACGAAAAGGAAGGCTTTGCAAAAACCGAAAACAAGCAACAAATGAACCCTCGCAGAACAAGGCTTCACAAGCAAGCGTGTTATAGCTCAGACAAAGTAAAACAAGTCGAAAGCCAAGTGGAAAAAGCAGGGGACAGCCAAACCAAGAGGTTTAGGAAGCCAATTTGGACAAAAATAATTTTACAGGATCAGCGTGGGTGACCCCTCAGCAACAAAGCGATGACAAGGAAACTCCTGTAGCAACTTGCGCTGTCAGCGTGGAAGGACACGAATAAAGGGCACTTGCTCGAAAAGAGGGTCAGCGCGACTGTTAAATGTATAGGCGCGATGACAGGGAAAACAAAGAAGTAACTGTGCGATGTCAGCGCAGCTGTTCTTAAATAAAATGCGCTGAGGCTAAAAAACAAACAAAATTGAACCAAAAACCCCCAAACCAAGGCAACAGGCTTTCAAGGCAATTAAAGCAGTTCCCAGGATGAACCAGGAAACGAATCAATCAGCAAACTAATCCCCAATCTTTGACACGAAAGCAATAATCAAATCCAAAAACAAGGATGAACTACAAAGAGACAAGCAAGCTCCCCAGCGGAGACGCCAAATTGTTGGAGAGGTAAATCCCCTCTACAGATAGAGGCGATCCCTACTAGCCCAAAAGGGGTCTAGCAACAATCAGTCAATGCTACTCTGCAAGTTCCTAGTTGTAATTAACAAGTGGGTAAGGGACACCTACTTGGATTCCAACACTATGTTAGACAAAGAGATGGTCCTCTCGCTCCTTCGCTCCAGCCGATCACAATCCTCCACTATCTTCGCGGGTGGACACCTGCACAAGCAAAGAGAGAACAAACACGAGCGTAAAATCTACTAAAAACAACTATACATCAGTCAGGAAAGATGTAATTCACATTGATCATCCATAAGACAAATGGGAATGGAACCATAACAGTAGTCATCTATCTTTATTAATCAGAAAATAGAGTAAGGTACAACCAAAGTCCTGACGCCGAGTCCTTCTCTAGAGGGTCCAGCCAGCATGTCTCGTCAGCATTCACCTTTGAAGTAGATCTCCCAATTCAAAGAGGTCTCTCTCTCACATACAAGGCAACAAACTCATAACCTTCCTCAAGCTCTATAGCAATCCTCACACAACACACCAAATGCCTACAAAGAGCAGCACTAATGCACTAAGAATTCCTCTATGTCAAAGTCTATGTGTTCCAAAACTAGCTGCTCATGGCAATGGTGGAGGCTTATATAGGAGAAGGAGTCTCCATGAATAGTGAAAGGATGAGCTTTCCCCCAACAAAAGTGGGTGACCAGGCGAACAGACATGCCAGAGAAAGGATGGCGACCTTTACAAAGCTAACAGCCAAGTCTGGAGTCATCTAGAAGGCTGGCTGTTAGAACAAACTCACCTAAACAGGATCAGTTCGGGTGCAAAATTGGGCTGGCTCGCTGGCATCGCAACTCAATTACTGAAGAGGTCCGGTCAGCGCGAACTGGTACAAGCGGAGGGCGCGCTATTTATGAAATTTGACCAGAGCGGAAAACCCGTGTTCTTCCGCACTAGCAGTGCACCAATTACACTATCATCCGCCAGTCAGCGCGTTTATTTTAGGAACAATCGCGATGATCCAATAAACTTAGGCAAAGAGGGTATTTTAGCCATTTCAGAGAGCATGAGCATGGTGGATGTGATTTTATGACACAGTAGGGAGACTGACAAGGTGACAGTGACATTTTACTTTGTAACACTCCCTTTGTTGCACTTCTGGATTCTTATGTCGTGACTGTCACACCCCCATCGGTTTCTTCTATTTTTCTTTGGCAAGATATTGCTTCGTCCTAGGTGACCTTGGTGTAGTAGGCACAAGGGTTGACACATCCATACTTGAACTCTCAGGGCTCAGCGAATCAGAAACAATAACTTGTCAACTTATGGCTTGTGAGGTGTTTGTAGCAATCATTCATTATATGAATATCTCTCAGGCTTCTATGGTGTAGTTTGTGAATGAGGGGCATTCCACGAACTCCTCCCATAAACAATGATTCATAAGCTTCAAACCACAAAGTGCCCAGATACTCTCGAAATGCGAAGTGTTCTTCGGTGGACCAACATGCATAATTTATAGGAAGCTTTGAATTCAAATCCAACCATTCCCCCGAAATTCTGATAATAAATTCATCTTTGGCGACAGATCTCCAAATATTTTCACCATAAATAGTGCCTACCCACTCCTCTTAACTGGATTTTGGCCATCAAATCATGAATAGTAACCTCATTGCCTACTTTTGGACCCACCTGCGTGGCACCATCCTCCATGTTGCAGCTCATCCAACATAGCCTCTCCTATCGCACCCCTATCATCCGTCGCGTAGCCTTATTACCATGTTTTTCACTTAGTTGAGTATTGTAGTTTATACTCCCGCAATCCCTTGCAACTTCCTAGATTACTAAGACTATCCTACTTCCATATAGTCATTGCATAGGGGTAGGATCCCCTATGTACAACTTTAGCCTACTTCAGTTCACTTTTCCAGGGAATGGTTCTCCATCTAGCTTTGCAAGTTGAACTGTGCCACCATCCATAATCTTCTTAATAACATATGGCCCCAACTAGTGTATTTAAAGCTTTCTTGGAAATTTCATGAAATTTTTGTCATATAACAACACTAAATCATTCACCTTAAACATGTGCAACTTAATATGCCAATTATGCCATGCCTTCTCACATTCCTTTTGCACTTATTGGTGAAATCCTGCAAGGATCTTCTAGCTCCAGGATTTGTGTGAGCCTTTCATCCAAGGTCTCATGGTCCACCATCTCTATCAATGTCGCAATACGTAAACTTGGCACAATATACTCCATAGGCACTACAACTTCAATTCCATAAACCAACCTAAACGATGTTTGGCTTTTCAACTTTTTGCAGGTCATCCTATAAGCCCATAACACAAAAGGTACATGTATGTCCCAATCATTCCTCTGCATGTTGCATACGTTCAACAATGCATTCTCCAAAATTTTGTTAAAAGGTTCCACCATTCCATTCAATTATGGGTGATAGGGCATGCACTTCTGGTGGTACACCTAAAATTCTTCCAGCATCGCGCTGATTGTTTCATTCAAAAAATGTGTACCCCTATCACTCATCAAAATCTTAGGGCATCCAAACCTTGTTAAGACATACTCAAAGAGAAACTTCATATTAGTGGTCATTATACAATCCTTCATTAGTTGCACTTCTACCCACCTAGTTAAATACTCAGTGGCAGTAATGATATACCACCCACCTGTCTTCTTTCATGGTGGTTGTATTAGACCTGTTAGCCTCCTGCTACAGCAGGTTACTCATATTTCATGATTGACATTTTTACAGGCCAAATATGTCATACTTTGCATGCTGCAATGCTCCATATTTTCTTAGCAGTCTCCAAGCGAAGAAAGCTACTCAAGGTTCATTTAACTGCCTTCCAAATTTTGAGAAGTTATTCCGGTGTCACCAAGTTTCAGTTAAAGGGAGGTCCAAACAGCTTAATCTTGGTCTCCCTAGGTTTAAATTTCCTGTTTTAGAATATAGAGTGAAAATCTATCCAAACAGCTTAATCTTGGCAGATTCTTAGATAGGTAGAGAATCAAAGGAGCCCAACAGCTTAATCTGAGCCCTCGGATGAAACAAGGGTAGTCTGTAGATAGGAAAGCATGAAAAGGAAAAATTGAAATGATGGGTTTGCAAGTCTAAGTGCACCCAAACCAAAGGAAGAAAAAATGTTAGGGAAGTAGGCTGGGTAGGTAGTTTTGAGGTTGCTGAATCTTGATTGTTGATCAGTTCCAGGTTTCCAGGTGTCATCTTTACTCAGGACACAATCACCAGGCAGTTCTATGTGAGAAGCTCAAACACAGGCATCACTAACTTCCTTTCCCCATCTCCCCCAATCATTAACTAATTTCCCCCAAAAGAGGTCAAGATATGCTTGATACCTCTTGAGTTCCATCATTTTCATATCAAAAGCTTGGGTGAAGATCTGCTTTGCTCAAAGATATTCCATACTCTCTCTATAAGGTTCTGTCCCCTCGTGGCAGCCTAAGATCTCCCGAACTTAGCACTTTATTACCATCTCCATATTAACTACTGACATTATTATTTAGCTCCCTATATTCTCCCATCCCCCTACTAAAATTATGTAAATCATCCCCTATGTAAATATCCCTCCCCCTGGTTGAAAAATAACCATAAGTACCCCTGGGAATTGCTCAGTTTACCTGAAACTTAGCAAGAACCCTCATGCTGCCCCTTCAAACCATCTTCTAAATACAATGGACTCCTTACAAAGTATAAAATCCCTTTCTTAGGTTTTCGAACCCCTTCCGAAGCCTCAAAAGCCTTTCAGACCCACTTACTCACTCCTTTCGACCGAAATAAACCCCTTGCCGACTTCCTTAACACTCCGCAGACCCTAGTAAGCCAGCTCGCATCGCAAGATCACAATATTCTCACCATATAATTTATGCCCCATCTGTCGTTACCCGACGCGATATCGCGATATCGGCGATCGGCAGTCGCAAGCGCCAAATTTCCAACTAAAATACCTTCCTGTTCCCCGCCGATGTGATATTGCGATCGCATCGGAGAGGTTCATCGCATCGCCTTCAAATATGAGCCCCCCACCATGTCACATCTGTACCAGGACCCACCGCTGACGTCAGCACGCTGACGTCATCCGCCGTACTGCTGATGTCATGCTGACGTCAGCAGCCAATAAACCGAAAATTCGCGCAGGAAGAGAAATCACACTTCGGAGCTCCATAACAATAAACAGAGGCAGTTTTCGATGTGCGATTAGCGCGAAGCACTAATCGCACATCGCTACGGGAAATAGGCCATTTCAGGGAATCTTTTGATTCCTTGGCCCGTTTTGCGCCGAAAAAGCCCGAAATCGCCCGATTTTGCCAAATTAATCCGGTTTAAAGCCAACAAAGGACCAATGACAGAGATTAAAGTGTATCAGATCAAATCATCAGGGAACAAGCGTGTCAAAGAGTATCAGTAGGTGGCGGAAGCCATCAATCTAGCGGCAAAGAGTATCAGCGAAAATCTTAAGCAGCGGCCCAAAGCAGGAGAACATTTAATACCTTCCAGCAAAGTCAAGGAAAGAGGGAGAAGCCACTGAAAACCCTCAAATCATAATTATTGTACATTTAACTCGCACCAGAACAGAACTACAGATCCCAAAGCACAGTTACTCCAGCAGCACCGCATCGAGCCTCCAAGGGCCACATTGCACTCCTTTCTATTCAGCCGCCTCTAGTGCAGCCCAAAAGACTTACCTGCATTTAATTCCAGCAACACTTAGGTTTTAGAAAAGCTCTTCAGTAGACCTATTTAGGTCAATTGTAATGAATGACTTTCTGATATTTTGCTTCTATATACCACCCTGAAAGATGTAATGAGGAGTTGGTTGGTTAGTCAGTCGAAGACATTTCTTAATCTTCTTCTCAACATTTTCTCCAAGCAGAGACCCGCACTGTAACTTTCATACTTTCTATAATCAAAGACTGCTGAAAGCATGTGTTTCGAAACTGCTTGATGTGTTTAATTGGCCAAGGAGTGATTACGGAATTCATGTGCTTCTACATGATTCAATAAGTGTTTCTCACCTCTGTTAATTTTCATGTTTTTACCACTGTTCTTCCATCTAAATTGCAGAAAAGAAGAATAGCTTAGGATTTGTTTAACTACACCTTAAGTTCAATTTCTGCACTTTTTCATGTTTTCATCAGAAATAGCTATGAGCATGTATACTTAAATGATCTTGTTTACGCTGTTTCTTTCATATATGAATGAGAGTTTAGGAATTCTTAGCTGCTCCTACATAACCATTCATCCACTTCTCCTCTTTTTCAGTATGATGAAATGATTCTCCTTTGCCTTTCATCTCTAATTTTCATCATTCCATCCCTTTGGTAGATTGATAATTGTATCATGTGTGGCTATCTCGCTCCTTAATCCTCTTATGATCAAGAAGACACAATAGCAAGCCTTAATCCATGACTCCACGCCCAATGGTTTGAAACTTATCACACCTTAACTTGCCTCTTTGCTTGAGATTTCTACCTTCCATCCAAATACAAACAAAAACCCCTGAGCTAAAAGCTAGCCTAAA
>APFE031482655.1:8660-31461 GCA_000404065.3 Pinus taeda
ACTCGGATGCTGCTATTCCCACTAAGATGGGTGGCTATCTTAGAAACAAACAAGTAAAGTCTACTTTCGTTTTCTTTTATGAAAATAGACAAGGGGAGAACCAAGAAGACGAACCTTAGTCTTGCGCTCAATTTCCTCTCCTTCTTGATAGAGCTTCGCCGCTTCTTCTTCGTCTGCCTGGCTTCAAAAAGAACCTGTAGAATCACATCAACATACTACTATCGAAGAAAGAAAGATCTATATTCATAAATAACACATGACCAAATGTGTGTTAACCATATAAATGCATATGTAGACAAGTACACAAGAATATGGAAGAAAACTAGAATAGCTTTATTAAAATGAAAAGTAGCAAGAGGATTACAACCATATGTTCTGACCCAGCATCATCCTCCAGCTAGGAAGCCCTTCTTCACCTCAAGCAAAGCTTAGATCACCCAACACTATGAATGTACACCAGAAAAACCAACAACACTTCTCTATAAGATACAAAATTCCAGCCTTCGGATCTCTGTGATGAGGGATCCATATATAGATGATTACAGAGAGGTGAGTCATCTTCTGGGATATTGATTAGTGTCGTTTCTCTGATAGTTCCTGCTTCCACTTGGAGAATGATGATCTCTTACTCATCCCTGGTCGAAACAGAGAGGCAAGTGTCAGAGGGGAAGCTTCTGGAAGATTCCATGATCTTCCACCTTGCATTTTGTCCCTGCCATTTGTCCATTCCCGACCATCGCACCCTACAGAGGAGCAATTCAGTATGCATCGTACCTTGTACACTGGGAAGGTGATATGCATCACACCCTCTGCACTGAGCTTTCAGTATGGTCCAGTTTTGACCATTTATGAGCAGTTTTCAGTGGAGAACTTCTGGGAGATGATGTAATCAGTTGACCTTGTTCCTTTAGGCAGTGAAGCAACACTTTTAGGGACTTAGGAGCCCTCAGTTTATGGACATTTATGATTGGGGTTGAAGTGCCCAAAAATGTCTATAACAGATAGTCACCTTGTTCAATTGCCTGTAATCAATGCATAACCTTAGAGTACCATCCTTATTATGTGAAAGCAATATTAGTGCACCCCAATGTGACACACTTATCCTAATGTATCCCTTGTTAAACACTTTCTTCAACTACAACTTCAATTCCACTAACTCTGGAGTGCTCATCCTGTATGGTGCCTTTGATGTTGGTGCTACTCCTGGCATCAATTTAATAGAAAATTCCACTTCCCTATGAGGCGGTCACTCTGAAATCTCTATTGGGAATACATCTTAACTACTGCAAAACCGAATTCCTCTTCAAAACCTAAGCATCCTCAACATCCTTACCTTTATCATTGGAAATATGAACTGCAAAAATTAAACATCCTTTCCTGTTACTGCGCTTGGACTGCATAACTGTAACTATCCTCACTAATGTAGGCTTCTTCTTAGCCTACAAAATTCTCTTCTCTCCATCATCATCCAAACACTTAATAGCCTTATCATAACAATCCACCTTAGTCCTATGAATGTACACCAATCCATACCCAAAAGCATATTGTATGATCTCATCGAAAGCAAATTTAGATGCATTGATGTAGACATGTCGTTCAACTCAAATGTAGAAGCTATTACCCAATGATGAACTCTTTTGTTGGTACCTATAGCCAACTACACTAACCAAGACTCTGCGTGCACTTCTTTATTCAAACCACACTTATCCACTAGGTTAGGACTAATATAACTATAGTTAGATATACAGTCAATAATAAAAGAAACAACTTGATCACAAAGCTTACCTTCCATATCGATAATAAATGCCCAATGATGAACCTGCATATTATCCAAAGCTACTTAAATATGAGGAATACTCTATCTAACATCCCCAACTATTTGCGCCTCCTGAGCATTGTAAATCCGTGGTCTTCCACCATGATGCCATGGACAATCCCTTTTGCGATGATCCTTGCCACAAGTCCAACACTATAAAGGCTTCCTACCACCACCCTTGTTTTTCTCCTTAGACTAAAATCCTTGTCCTTTGTTAGATGCATTGAACTTCTTGTGCAGTGTTGCATTCTCCTTTTCATATGTATATTATGGATTTCCTCTCTCCTTAACCCACTTTCCTTTATTCTTCTCATTACCCTTCCAATATTTCTTAGCCTCATACCTATGCTTTGATTTCTCATAATAGCGCTTCAACTTTCGGATGGATTCCTCCAATGATCTAGGCTCATCAAACTCAATCCTGTCTTTGAATGATACCAACAATGCACTAATGATTCTATAAATATTTTCTTTCTCCTCCTTAAGTTAAGGCACATACCTCAACAAATCCACTAAATCTGCTAGTATATTCCTCACCAGTAATCAATCCCATCTTCAACTCGTAGAACTCCTTTGCCCTATCATCGTAGTATCTTTCAGATAGATATTTCTTCTTGAAAAGTCTCTCGAACTCACACCAAGTCAATTCCTCTTCCCGAATGCTTCTAACATTCTTCACATCTTCCCACCAAATGTATGTTTTTCCATTAACACTAAAAGTAACTATCTTGGCCTTCATATTCTCTGAATAATCATGCAAGCTGAAAATTTTTTTCATCCCAAGCAACCAAGCTTCTACATCCTGTGACTTCTTCATTTCTCCCTCAAATGTAGGAAGATTTTCTTTTTTTAATTCCTTTGGAAAGTACTGATTATCACTCCTTCTATACAGATGGTGATGGTGGTGACGTTGTTATCTCTCTAAACCAGAACTAGAATGAAATCCACAATATTTACCCCTCCTTTGAGGTGTATCAAAGAACCTACCATCTTTGACTATATCATCCATATCAAACTTGTATCCCGAGTAAGACCTGGTGCCATATGCCCCATTAGTCCTTTCCCCCTGTCCATGATTGATCCTAAGCAATTGCTATCTCTACAAATCTCATAGACTCTGAAGAATGACTGTATTAACCTTTGCTTGTTTCTCTTGTGCCCTAGCACATCTTGCTTGCAACTACATTATTATGTCATTATCCTCCTTACAACTTCTGATCTCTGCCTTCAAACTTCTCAATGTGTCTGCTATGTTAGGGTAGTACTCATCCCCATGTTGTTCATCTGATCTGTAGGGAGAATCACATCAATTGTAGTCCACTATTTTGCTTGTCATCTTTGATTCTCTACTTCCTGCAAGCATACCATGTCAAATAAGCCAATATAAACATGATCAATATATCTCAGTGAAGTTCAGGGGAGGTTATCTTGTCTTTAAGATCAATTTGGAATAGCACAACACACACACACACATAATGAATTCAACATGTCAATCATCAACTTCTACATGATGACACTATTGCAACAATGACAATCACAACATATGCATAACAAACACATATGCAACTGACACACATTCATGAGAAAAACATTTTTCTCATCTAGTCCAAGTGTTGAACCTGGGAGCTTTGATACCATTTTGGGGTATCATATATCACCCAAAGAGAACAAAACCTACTCTGATACCATTTGGTAACCACCCCTCCCATATCTACCTAGTTTTACCGGCCTATCATGGTAAACATGAGAGGAGGAGCTACTATGACATGCCCTGACCTCCTAGGTTCCATTAAGGAAGTGGGGCCAACTGTGGAAGATAATTTGGCATCTCATAACATCCTACAGGGACTACTAGTCACTCAGAAGCTGAGTAACCACCCTAGGTGGCCAAAACCTGAGCTGGACACCTTTTTTACTTACTTGGGCCCCCAACCGCTCCCACAACATGCCCTCTATGCAGTTGGAAGCCTCCAACCGCACGCACAAGCCTACATCCATGCAGTTGCAACCTAAAAAGTCCAGTTCAAAGCATGTGGTCCTAGATTCTAAGCTTAAATTCCAGGTCATGTTAGAAATAAACTAACGGAGCAATGAAATACACAAAATATTGTTTAAACACAAATATAGAAACACATAAAACAAGAGAGACGCAGATATACATGGTTCACCCAATTTGGACTACGTCCATGGAAAAACAACCAATCCTTCTTTTTATATTATCCAACAAAATAGATAGATACAATTGACAATAGATTTGTTGTAATTTCCCTGTCTCTCTTGCACAGTCTCCTCTCTTTTTCTCACTCAGAATAATAATACATAGTCGCAATACAATTCCCTCATATAAATCGAGGTTTGCCTTCTAGGGCAAAAAGCCCTAAATTAACATAACTTCTACCGTCAGATCATCTGCCTAATGAATATCCCAGATTGACTACGAAATTTCAATATTTTACAAGACAAATTTTCATTTATATTTAGCTTCAGGGTGCTACCCCTGAAACCCCGCCAGGGGTGGGGGGGCGACAACAATTAAATAGGTAGCATTTTCGCCCTGTTAGGAACAGGGATTGAACACAGTTGAAAAAAAAACCTTTGAAAAATTGGAAGATAACCAGGCTCCATACACAAAAAATCAACCTCCATATCATTGCCCATAACTTATTGAGACTTTCCAAAATCAATAATGACATCAAGACAAAGCTAGTCATACAAAACTTAATCAAATACTTGACCTATCCAGGCCTAAACATGACAGTCATTTCGTCAAACATGTTGAGGACATGTAATCTATGGGTCATGAATGCATATTTAAACATACGAGTCTAATACTTATCTGAGAATTGTCAAGAAGGTTTAATGCCCTCTCATAATGGCTACAATAACATCTATTAGCTCATGCATTCATTAACCATTCATCAACAAATAAAAATACATCAAGAGCCATGTCACACATACATCATATAACCAACAAATGAACAACATATACACCATGATAAAAACATCCATCCAAGACACAAAATAACAAGTACAATTACTCGTGAAACTACAAGAGGAAAAGAGCTCTTATTAACATATGCAAAATCCAACCAAGTTAGGGACTTCCATGTACCACCCGACCATAAATTGGGTTGAACCAAATCTCTCTTTAAACCATTCAATCCTATGCCATATTCCAAGTGTGGGTGTGGGATCTCAGGGAATAAACCAAACGAAACCAAACCAGGGCTTCCAAAGGCCAAACCACCTCAACCAGTGATTCCACCTCATAGTCGGACATCACTAACACCAACCATATTGGTCTCTACCCAGTTGTCTATGGCTCCAAAGTGTTTGTTCCAACCGTAGATCTACGAACTAATAACTCAAACCATAACCTTCCAGGGCTCCAGAGTGTTTGACCAACCAAGGCTCTAGGACTAATAACTCAACCTAACAAGGGCTCCAGAGCATTTGTGTAACACACTCCTCCCACATTTACCCATGCTAACCAGTCCAATAGGGTAAACATATGATGAGAGGATACTATGATGTGATTCAAATTCCCATGTATAATTAGGGAAATGGAATTGACCAAACAAAACTAATTTGGCCTTTTGAGGAGCTACAGAACCTTCAGGATACAACCAACCCTTCCAGGTGCCCAACCCCTTAGAGAACTTGTCATTTTGCTGAGCTAGACACTCAGTCGCTCCCATAATAAGCCATTCATGTGCTTAAGGCCCTCCAATCACTCCCACAATAAGGCGTGTATGCGACAATGGCCTTTTTCAGGTAGTTATGAGCCAGTGACCCAAATACTTTGCCACTTTTTCAGGGCTAGGTCTTAGGCCTTTTCCAGAACCTCATGAAACTTCCATAAATGATAAATAACAATGAATTAAATATACTAATGCAAACATTGGTACAAGGACTTGACCTTACCCCTTCTAGCCATGAAAATAATTTCATCAAACATATCACAAACATGTAATCTAGAGGTCATTACCATAGATTTGAGCATAAGGGTCTCCTACTTATTTGAGAATCGTCAAGAAGAATTGATGCCTTATCACAATAATTGCATTATCATCTATTAGATCATATAATCATTCACATTTCATGTACTATTCAAATCATGATGAAAGCCATAACCAAATTTTACCATGAACCATGCTTATAACTAGAATATAACCAACATAATAACAATAATAGAATAACCATTAAATCCACAAATTAAAAATTACATTTACACATAAAATACCAAAGCAAAAGGAGTTCTTATTAATGTATGCATAAGTCATCCAAGTCAGGGACTTGCACGAACCACCCGAACATAGATTAGGCTTAACCAAATCTTTCTTTTAGCCAATCACCCTTGTTCCATATTCCAAGCATGAATGTGGGACTCACAACAAAACCATCCAGGGCTTCCTCAGGCTTTACCGTATATCTCACCAAGGGATTCCTAGGCCCTAAACCCTCATCAATATAACTAGACTTTACTTGCAATCCCACCGGATCACTAGGCCTTAAACAAGCATGGATGCCTACAGATCTCTCTGCCTAAACCATGAGGAATTTTTCCGTCTCAACCTCTTGGCTTTACCGTGTATCCCACCATTATCGGTTAAGGGATTCCTAAGCCTATGAGGTCACCACCCTCTGGGCTTTATCGTGTATCCCACTATTCATCAATTGAGTATTCCTATGCCTAACAAGGGTATATACAATCAGTCTTTACCGAAATCCTACCTTCACCAGTCCAGGGGTTCCTAGGCCTTGTGTTTCTCCCCTGAGACCACCCCATTCAATTTTGAAACCATCTGACAATCTAGCCCAACTAAAACAAGAGAGCCCTATCACACCGTGGCTATCCAAAAATGGTAAGGCAAAGCTAAAAATCATTGTCACACCTGGAAAGACCCATGCCAATGACAATAAGAGAACCAAAAACACACATGCATGTACCATGCATGCCAAAACTAGAAAGGAAATCATACATGCCAAAACTAGCAAGAAAATCATACATGCCAAAACTAGCAAGGGAATCATACATGCAACTCGATACTTGCAAGTAATCCCACTGTAGCTACTTTATCCCGCTCTTCCTTGCATGATATTTGCTTCACTTTGCTTTGTTGTCATTCCTTTTCCTTCCTTCCTCCGATGCTAGAGTGCTCGAAGAATTCTCTAAGTGTACAAGAGTATGAGAGAGTAGAGAGAATAGAGAGAGAGCTCCAAAACTGAATTAAAATAGGTTGTGAACTGATCCTCAAAAACCTTTTTGTTAATGAGGTCTTTATTTTATTTATTTTCCTTCATTTTCCTCCTCACAGGCAACCTGTGACCTTTCACCTTCCTTTTCTCCTAATTTCGATTATTTTCATAAATAAAATGCCACTTTCCTTTCTAAAGCCTTTGTCATTGCCTTTGCCAATTCCTTAGCCATAATAAACCAAATGAACACACACACTAGGATCTTTTTCCCAACATTTAGCTTGGAATACGTGTCCCACGACCTTGGTTATTATTTTTCCTTTATTAACTTTATTACATGAATTTTTTCCCAAGCCTATTACAGAACCCTCCTCCTTAGGGTAACACTGTCCTTAGTGTTCAATGACACCTACAACCAATAAGAATGATGTAAGCAAAACATACTTCCTATGGAGCTTTATAACTTATCTCAATGCAATATTTACAATGAACAACCTGCTAAGAAGCAAACCAACATAACAACATGATAACCATAACAAAATGACATAGATACCGCTTATTGGAGCTTTATAACACATCCATGGTGGTATTTACATCCATATACATATATACATATACCAAAACATCACATAAAAACATATGCCAAAAACATTTGCTCAACTTGCAAATAGAGAAGGATACATAGCCCGCATCTGATCAACCATATCTCATGTAGCTTCATTGGGCCCAAAGTGCTTCCACTGCACTTTAACTTGCTTGATTGCTCGTTCTAGAGCATGAGAATCTTTCTTTGTAAAATACACTGAGGTTCTGGCTAGAATTATCCATCTGGATCCACCTGCAATATAGACCAGTCAATCACATGATCAACATCTGTAACACACTTCTTAAGCAATGACACATGCAAGTAGATAAGCTATTGGTCCAATCCTTTCAAGAATATTGAAAGGTCCACATAATCGAGGTTCCAACTTGGCACATGATCTAATCCTCAAGGATCTCTTCTTGGGCTTGATGCGCAAGTACACTTGCTCCCCAAACATCTTGTTCTAATCTACATAAATTTTCTATATGTCCCATGCTACCTTTATATTCTTCTTGATTACCTTCATTTCTTGTTCCATCTCTGCCAACATGTCCGGTCTTATCAATACCCTGTTCAATGGATCACTCCAACTGATGAGAGTATTACAAATACGCCCATATAGTTACTCAAACAAACTCATCCTTAGTGACTCCTAATACCCATTTTTGTAAGCAAACTCAACCAACAAAATGTACTCCTCCCATCTCCTCTGATGATGCATCACATACATCCTCAACATATCCTTCAATATCTTGTTGACCCTCTCTTTCTATCCATCTGTCTTTGGATGATAAGCTGTGTTGAAGGCCAACTCTATGCCCAAACCTGCAAAAAAATCCTTCCAGAAATTAGAAGTGAACTTTGTATCCCTGTCTGACGCAATCTTCCTTGGAACACCATGCAACCTCACTACATCTCTGATGAAGACCTGTGCTACATCAATAGTTGAATAGGTAGACTTCGCTGGAATGAAGCGTGCTACCTTTGTCAACCTGTCCACCACAACCATGATGGAATCATGTTGTTTAGATGTCTTTGACAAACCTATAATGAAGTCCATGGAATTGACTTCACATTTCCACCCTGGAATCATAGTCGACTGTAGTAATCCACCTGGGTGCTTAAATTCTTCTTTTACTTGTTGATAGTTAAAGCATCTAGCCACAAAATTTGTCACTTCGTTCTTCATATTTTTCCAATAATAAAACTTCTTCACCGTTGTCAATGTCTTCTAGTATCCTGGGTGACCTGAATATGGTTTTGCATGAAATTCTCGCAAGATAGTTCTCTTGAGTTCACTGTCATTTGGCACATAGATCATGTCCCTAAATTTGACCAAACCATCCATTGTGAGATAATAATCCACATCTTGATCACATGTACCTTGTTGTAACATGTGCATAAGCTCCATATACCTATCATCCTGCTATCCTACCTATAAGATCTGATCTTGTATGTCTGTCCCATAAAAACGCATAGCTGCTATATGATTCACCCGCACTCCCCTGCTAAGAGCATTTGCAACCTTATTTTCCTTTCCCTTAATGTACCAGATCTCAAAGTCAAAATTGCTAATCGTATCCAACCATCTAGCTTGCCTGGTATTCAGAATTGGTTGGTCAAATGGATACCTCAATACAATGTGATCGCTCATCAATACAAACCTCATGCCAAGAAGATAGTGCCTCCACACCTTCAATGCATGGATGATCGCTGCCAACTCAAGATCATGTGTCAAATAATTCTTCTCATGCTCATCTAGTTTTCGTGATTCATAGCATACTACATTTCCTTCCTACATCAGGACTCCACCAAATCCTCTCTTGCAGGCATCTGTACACACCACAAACTCTTTGTCTGGATTTGCAATCTTTAGCACTTGAGCATTTGTCAACAACTGCTTCAACTGCTGAAAACTTGCTGCACATTCCTCTGTCCATTCAAATTTCTTACCTTGCCTATGTAGTGATGTAATAGGATATGCAATCCAAGAGAAGTTCCTATTGAACCTCCTATAATAACTTGCTAACCCCATGAATGATCTTACCCCATCCACATTCATAGGAACTGCCCATTCCATGATAACTCTTATCTTTTCTAGATCCATTGCTATGCCTTCTTTGGAAATAACATGTCCCAAGTAATGTACCTATGTTTGGAAGAAACTGCATTTACTAAGCTTGGCATACAATTGATGCTCTCTTAGCAATCTCAACATTGTTTCTAAGTGTTTGGCATGCTCTTCCTCATTCTTAGAATATATCTATATATCATCAATGAATACAATGACAAACTTGTCCAGATAAGGATGCAACACACTATTCATCAAGCACATGAAAGTATTCGGAGCATTAGTAAAAACAAATGGAACTACAACAAACTCATAATGCCCATACCTGGTCTGGAAAGCAGACTTGTAGATATCCTCTTCTTTAATGCGTACTTGATGATATATAGATCTCAAGTCAATCTTCCATAACACTATTTCTCCCTTCAACTGGTCGAACAAGTCATCTATCCTCGACAACAAATACCTATTCTTGATATCAACATGTTCAAATTCTCGTAATTGATGCATAACCTGAGAGTACCATCCTTCTTCTTCACAAAAAACACTAGTGCACCCTAAGGTGATACACTTGGCCTAATGTATCCCTTTTCAAGCATTTCCTTCAACTGCAACTTCAACTCTACTAACTCTGGTGTGCTCATCCTGTATGGTGCCTTTGATGTTGGTGTTTTCCCTGTTACCAACTCAATAGATAAGTTCACTTCTCTGTGAGGCAAAAACTCTAAAATCTTTGCTCAAAACACAACCTAAAATTGCTGCAAGATCAGGTACCTCTTCATAACTTCTACATCCTAGACATTCTTACATTTATCACTATAAATATGCACTACAAATAACACACATCCTTTTCTGCGACTATGCTTTGCCTGCATAGTTTCCACCATTCTAACTGATGTAGCTTTCTTCTTACCCTACAATATTCTTTGTTTTGCATTGTCATACAAGCATTCAATAGCTTTGTCATATCAATCCACCTTAGTCATGTGAAGATACAATCAGTCCATACCCAAAAACATACTATATGATCCCAATAGCAATACATTCAAATGTGTTGAGGTAGGCATACCATTCAACTCAAATGGACAAGCTCTTACCCAATGATGAACTCTTCTCTTGTACCTATAGCCAACTTCGTTAACCAATATTTTGCATGCACTTATTTATTCAAACCACACTTATCCATCAGTTCAGGACTTACATAACTCTAATTAGATCTAGGGTCAATCAAAATAGAAACAACTTGATCACAAAGCTTACTGTCCATCTCGATAATAGATGTATGGTGATTTGATTACCTGTTATCTAATAATACATAGATTCATGGAATGATCTGCTCAACATCCCCAAATGTTTGTGCATCGTGTGCACTGTAAATCTGAGGCCTACTACCCTGATTCTGTAGACAATCTCTCTTGAGATGCTCCTTACCACATTTCCAACACTGCAATTGTCCCTTACCGTCACCTTTATTTTGTTGTTCTCAAGGCTGAGGTCCATTAAACCTATTATAAGGCGCAACATTTTCTTTCTCACTTGCATTTTGAGGTCTTGTTTGCTTTGGCTACCATTTACCTTTAGCCTTGTCTTTCCCTTTCCAACCTTGCTGAATCTGTCTTGCAATTTGATTGCTCATAATAGTGCGTCAATTTTCCAGTGAATTCTGCAAGTGATAGAGGCTCGCCATACTCAATTTGATCTCTAAATGCTAATGGAAATCCACTAACAAATCTATGAACTTTGGCTTTTTCATCCTTAATATACAATAGAAAACTCAACAACTCTAGGAACTTGGTCATATACTCCTCATCCGACATTGACCCCATCTTTAGCTCATAGAATTCCTTGGCTTTCTTGTTGTAGTACCTCTCTAACAAATATTTCTTCCTGAAAAGTATCTTGAATCCATACCAACTCAAATCCTCTATCCTGGTGTCTCTAACCCGCTTCACATCTTCCCACTAGGTGTCTGCTTTCCCTTTGAGGCTAAAGATATTTATTCTGGCCTTCATGTTCTCTATGTAATCATGCAACTCAAATAACTTCTTCATCCCGAGTAGCCATGCCTCTACATCCTCTGGCTTCTTCAAATCCCCATCAAAGGGAGGTGGATTGGATTTCTTGAACTCATATGGAAAATATCCCCTATCACTCCTCCTGTAAGGATGATAATGATGATCACCATGGCACCTGCCAGAACCAAAACTAGAATAAAACTTGTGTCCATCACCTCTCCTATCTGGTGTATCCAAGAGCCTACCATCTCTTATCATGTCATCTCTATCTGACTTGTTCCCATCATGAGATCTATTGCCATATGCCCCATTAGTCTTATCCTCCTGACCCATGGCTGATCCTAAGTGGTCCATGTCTCTGCAAGTTTGACGAACTCTAAAGGATAACTACATTAACTTCTACTTTTTCCTCCAGTTCCTGCATGATTATGTCATTATTTTCTTTGCAACTTCTTATTTTTGCCTTCAAACTTATCAATGTGTCTGCTAAGTCAAAAGAGTTCCCATCACCATGCTACTCATCTGATCC
Organism: Pinus taeda; assembly: GCA_000404065.3. Classification (NCBI taxonomy): domain Eukaryota; kingdom Viridiplantae; phylum Streptophyta; class Pinopsida; order Pinales; family Pinaceae; genus Pinus; species Pinus taeda. The sequence continues at coordinate 20,874 of APFE031482655.1, forward strand.
ATAGGGAGAGTCTCATGAACTGTAGTTTACCATCTTGCTAGTCATCTTTGGAGTCTTCTTCCCGCAAGTATACCATGTCAGATTAAACCAAAACATAACATAATCACCATACCTCAATATAGTTTAGGGGAGGATATCTTGTTTGCAAGATCAACCATATTAGCACAATACATGTATAAACATAATAATATCATTATATAAACATTGTCTCAACCATCAACTAGTTACCATGCATGACTATACTAACCACATACCATGGCCTCATGCACGAAAACTCTGACCATGTTAATGTATGCATAGCGATGTATAGACACTGACATGCATAACCGGCATGCACTCACGATAAATACATCCAACAACAACACCATAACCTTTCACATGGCGACACAACTGCAATGATGCCTACACAACAAGTACATAGACCACAAGAATAAAGAACACATATGCAACCAAACATGTATGCATGACCAACACGTTCTACCCATCCAGTCCAAGGGGTGAACCATTGTTATACAATATTTTGTCGCAGTCCCAATATCATATCCCAAGTGTCACAATTTGTATTGTCAATGTCGCAAGTCTCGCAAAGTGACGAAAGCTGTCAAAAACAATGTATTCACCATGAAACATGTTCAGAAGCATCCCTAAAGGAAGAATAGTACTTTCCTTGAATAAATTCTTAAGAACTCGTCCAAAACCTTGTTTTTCAAGTCTAGCGCTACTTTTAGCAGATAAACCCACGCTGGTAACCTTTTGTCTAACTAGTGACTAGCGTTGGCAGTGCACCTTTTGATAGGAAAATCTATGTTGGTCCTCTTCAGACAATTTTTCCTAAAATGGAGGAGACTCTTCTCCTACTAGAAGTCTTGAGAACGACGAGCTGGTTGCAGTTGAATGAGGATTAGAGTGAAACCTCCCATTCTTGGTTCTTGATCCTACTTTCATGGATCTTCCCCTTGAAATGTTGAACCTCTCCCTCCTTTTATGGATCCTCAACTCCCTCTCCTTCCTTATAAATAAAATCCATACCATATACTTTTGGTTAGTTGATGGTTGGCTATTGCTTGGTTGCCCTCATATGCTAAAAAACTATGTCTAAATGTTGCCCATTTTGCTAAGGAGAAAGGAGTACTTGAAGGTCTTGGCTAGGACTTGGAAACTCATCCAAAAGAGGCTTCCAACATCAAGGCTTAAGTGGTTGTAATGCTTCCCTTACTTTCTATTAATAATACATTATGTGTTTACTTTCCACAAATGTGTCTATCATTACTCATTTAGTGTGGTACGCTTTGGTCTCTCACATAGTTTATGTTATAATGAATTATGTTATGTATGCGTTTGTCGTCCCTGTTTGCTCTTCCTTGCAGGTATTCATCCCCAACAATGTAGAGAGGATTGAACTTGGAAGTGAGAAGATCGAGAACAATATCAGCGGACATTAGCATCAGAGTGAGGTAGGTCTTCTGTAATATTCCTAACCCAGAATATTCCTCAAACCCTAGCAAAATCTCCAATAAAATATGTGCAAATGATATGGTAACCCAGAAGTGATAAAATAATAGCATATAATAATGTAAACCAGAAATATAAGCATATATACAAGAAATGTAGCGAGAAATGCCAAGCCATTTTATTATACTGAGAAATAAATGAGTACAAGAGGTGATTAGACAGATGGCACCTTGACTTGCACAAGGCAAGTGAAGAAATACTCTCAGAATGACAAGAATGGCCTCTCTGCGTGGATGTTGTTGTTGTGCTGTTGTTGCTGCTAGAAAAAAATGATGATTTGGGGTTGCACCCCTCCTCAGAAAAAGCTGAAACTCTGGATTTGGGCTCTACTCAAGAAACCTAGAAAAACCCAGAAAGCTTCAGTGGAATGGCCTCACAATGATCTGCGTCCCCGCTGCTGGAAAACTGTCGTGCTGCTGCTGCTGTTGGAAATAGAATGAGGATTTGGGGCTGCTCCCCTCCTCAGAAAAGGTTGAAACTCTGTAATCAGACTCTACTAAAAACACCTAGAAAAGCCCAGAAAGCTTTTCTGAAATGGTCAACCTCCGAAAATCACCCGCTTGGGGTTCTGTGCAATTCCTCAAAGACGCTGATGAAACTGCTGCTGAAATGCTGATGAAACTGCTACTAAAATGCTAATGAAACTGCTGCTGAAATGCTGATGAAACTACTACTAGAATGCCAATGGAAATACCTTGCCTGAGCAGGCACTCGAAGTCCCCCAGGGCTCAGGGTGAGATCTCTGAACGGAGACACTCAATGCACTAAACAATGCTACAGACTAGCTAAACAGCCAGCATGCTCTAAGTCGAAATGACTATCACAAATGCTCATAACCAGAATGATTCCAAATGAGGGGGTTCCTCTCTATTTTATAGCCTTTGCCTCTCACAATCCCTAGGCTCACTTTCTCCTGTGTGATCCCCTTCTTGCCATGTGTTCCTTCCCTCTTCCGCAGTCCCTCCATGTGTCTGCGTGGGCCCCATTTCTGCGTCCCCCTTTGGCCTCCTTGGTTCCCCTTTAAGTCACAACATTGTGCTACCTAGGAAGTGAATTTTTATTCTAAAGTGAGTTATGTTCCCCCTTCCTCACTTTTTATTTACAAATAACTATAGAAGGCAAAAATCGAACAAAATCGAATATTCCAATTAGCCATAGCTAATTAGGAATATTACAGTCTCCCCTGGTAGAATGTTGCTTGTCCTTAAGCAACTAAAGTGATGGATGCTGTAAGATCTCCTCACTCTCCCAAGTGGCATCCTCATCCGGAAAATTCTTCCACCTCACCAAGAATTCCCGTACCATGCTGCTCTGTAACCGTCTCTCCCTAGAGTCAATGATAGGCTTCGGCTGCAATACCAAATGCCCCTCATCATCCATGGGTGGTATCTCATCCGTCACGGTCACCTGCTGCCCCAATGCCTTCTCCAGGCATGATACATGAAAAATGTTATGAATCTTGCTGCCTTGGGGTAGCTCCAACTCATATGCAACCTATCCAATCCTGCGTATCACCCTGTATGGCCCATAAAAGTGGGGCTTGAGCTTCTCAGCCCCTTTCTGCTTCAACGATGACTGTCGGTATGGCTGTAATCGTAGGTAGACCATGTCCCCTACCTCGAACTGCCTCTCCACCCGACCCCTGTCGGCATACAACTTCTGCTAGTTCTGCACTGTAGCCATGTTATCATGAAGGCTCGGAGGATATCCTGACTCTCTTGGATCCAAATCTTAGCTCTAGGAGCCCTGCTATCACCAAACATCACGTCGACAAAAGATAAAGGATGATACTCACATAAGGCATAGACTGGTGACATACTAATGGACATGTGATGCAAAGTATTGTAGCAATACTCCCCCAGATGCAGCCACTTCAGCCATGCTCACTGCTACCCACTAACATAGTTACACAAGTAGCCCTCTAGCCACTTGTTAACTATCTCTGTCTGTCCGTCCATCTGTGGGTGATAGCTGCTACTCGGTGTCAACTCTGTCCCCACTAATCGGAAAATCTCCTGCCAAAACCCGCCCATGAAACGGCTGTCCCTGTCACTGACGATGGTCTTAGGAAGACCATATAGCCTGAAGATCTCCCTGCAAAACAGCTTGGCCACCTGTGCTACTGTATAGTGTGCGGATATGGAAAATAAATGTGCGTACTTCATCAGTTGATCAACGATGACAAAGATACAATCCTTGCCCTGTACCATGGGCGACCTTGTGATGAAATCCATCGAAATACTCTCCCATTTCCCCTTCGGAATGGGAAGGGGCTGCAATAATATTGCGGGATGGCTCATCTCTCCCTTGTTCCTCTGGAAAACATCGCACTCCCGGATGTGTTGGAGTACGTCCTCCTTGAGGCCCTTCCATGAGAACCTCTCCCTAATGGCCCTGAAGTTTTTGGTAAAACCCTGATGTCCTACCAATGGGGAATCATGTGATGCCTGGAGTATCTCCTTCTTGAGCTGAGACCCCTCAATCAAGAAGATTTGGTCCCTGTAGTAGATGATCTCATCGACCACCCTATACCTGTCATTTGCCACCTGCCCATCTAGAACCTCACATGCAAATCTATCCTTGGAGTACTCTTCTAAGAGTCGAGCCCTCCAATATGTATCCAAGCTCATAAGAGACAATGTGGCTGGTCTATGTGAAAGGGCATCTGCTACCACGTTGTTCTTACCTTTGACATACTCAATGTTAAAGTCATATGCTTGGATCTTACTGATCCACTTCTGCTGCCTCTCTTGTAGCTGCTTCTGCTCCAAAAAGAACTTGAGGTTGTTGTGATCAGTCCTCACCCTGAACCTGTTGCCTACCAAATATTGCCGGTACTTAGCCAATGCATGCATGATGGCCAGCATCTCCTTGTTGTATATGGAATACAACCTCTCATGCGGAAAGAGCTTCTGAGTCTCAAATGCTATAGGGTGACCTCGCTGCATCAATACTGCGCCGATCCCCTCTCCCGACGCATCACACTCCAAAACAAATGGTTGCGTGAAATCTGGCAATGCAAGCAACTCCTGGATAGCCTACTCAATCTCATCCCGATAGGCCTTAGGGTGCCTATAGGGGGTGGTAATCATAGCCTGTATGCCTTGCTCAAGCTCGATGGTGTGCTCAAACCCCCGATCTGGTGGCTGTCCTGGTGGAATCTCCCCAAACACTATGGCATACCGATCAAGGATAGACTGTATCTCTGGGTGTACCATCTGCCCTATAGTTCCTACCTCTGATGCACGCAGCTCCACTGCCAACTCTATGTCTCCCTTTCGGAAGACTACCTCCATTCGATGAGCCGAGACAGTCTGAGGCAGATATGTGTGTTGTGCTCGTATCTTCTCATGCCTCCCTGTCTTCTCATCATTCCACTCCATCTCCAGGGTCTTCCAATCTGTCGTGGCCTTCCCTAGAGTGATAAGCCACTGAACACCCAGTATCATGTTGGTGTTCGGAATATCGACCACGAAAAAGTGGTCAGTCAATGTGTAGGTGCCCATTGTCACTGAAAGCTCTGGAACATAACGAGCACACGTCATGGTCTGATCTCCTGGGACCAAGACTGAAAACCCATCAAAGCTCTCTATCTGTATACCTCTCCGCTCAACCATCTGGGCATCGCTGAAGTTGTGGGTTGCCCCACTGTTAACCAAAACTAATACGCGCTGGCCATGTACTGTCCCTCGTACGCGTAGCATCAGATACTTGGGAACTCCCCGCAACGCTGCAAGGGCCCCTCTGGTGGGTGCAAGAGATGCACTACCTACTGCTGGTGGTGGAGGTGGCAAAGGTCCCTGTATGGCATGGCTATCTCCTGCCTCCACATCCTCCTCATCATCCTCTTCTCCACTTCTCTCGAAGAAGACCTCAATAAAATGTGCTTTACTAGCAGCACATCTATGTCCTGGTGCCCATGGCTCCTGACAAGTGAAGCACAACCACTTCTTCTTCAGCTCCCTCCTAGCATCATCGTCAAGCTGTACTCGTCTTGGATTCCCCTTTGGAGGTGGAATCCTCACATCCTTCCCCTTAGACTGGAAAGTCTGTCTCTGGGGGTAAGGTGTTCGAGTCCTGGGTAAGACATCTTGTAAGTCCCGGGTCTTGCTAATAGCATCCTGGAGTGTAGCTGGTCTAGTGGATCGGACTAGACCCCGAAGTGGCTCTGCTAACCCCTCAACATACATATAAACCCTCTGTGCCGTGGAGAGGTCTGGCACCATCACGAAGACCCTCAAGAAATCTGCCATGTAGGTCTCTGGGCTCCCTGTCTGTTTGAGCCTCGTCAGCTCAACGAAATGTTGCTCTAGATCCCTTCGATCAAATCGCTCCATCAGTCTCCTGGTAAACTCGACATATGATGTCACTATGGAGTGGCCCAATGTAACCATCCCATGAAACCACCAATCCTGGGCCTCGCCATCCAAATGCAACATTGCCACCTTGATGGCCTCTGTCTCCGACATCTGGTTAAGCTGGAAATAAATGTCCAGCTTCTCCACCCAAGACTTTGTCGAATTGTTTGATGAGCCATCAAATGTAGGCAAGTGGAGTCTGCTCACTACACGGTGGGTGTCACCATCATGGTAATGCAACCACCCTCTGTGATGATTGCGGGGTTTGCTATCCCGCTGGAGCTGAACAAAATCTCTGAATGAGAGGGCTTCCCTAAACTTTTACCCATAGGCCTGATACTCTACAAAATAATCTCCCATATGCCTGGGCTCTGCCTCCTGCTGGGTTGCGGTCCCCATGTTTGCTCCTAAGAAGGTGGGCATGGTAGAGCGTGTAGGGGCATGTGAGGCACTCTGCTCCGCAGTATCATGCTGCTCTAGCAAGTGATGGGATGCACCTGATCCCTCACCGATCTGAAAAACTCGTGGACTCTCCCGCTGTCTAGCCTCAACTGCCGTGAATCTCTGCCCCATCACCTCAATCTGCCTCGATAGATCTTGCACTGATTTGAGGAGCATATCCGCAAATATCTTCCCGTCCTCCTCTGCCATCTGCTCTGAATCCACTACTGGCTCTCTCTATTCTGCGTCTACCACAGGAACACAATCTCCCTCTCCGTAGGTATTCTCCAACCTACGCCCAGTGTCTCTGTAACAGATATAGGGTTTTTCCCCCGGTGTCATAGATTGCTAGCTCCACAGGCTGAGCCAGATCTATGATCTGATACCACTGTAATATTCCTACCCCAGAATATTCCTCAAACCCCAGCAAAATCTCCAACCAAATATGTGCAAATGATATAGTAACCAAGAAGTGATAAAATAACAGCATATAATAATGTAAACTGGAAATATAAGTAGATACACAAGAAATGCAGTGAGAAATGCTAAGCCATTTTATTATACTGAGCAATAAATGAGTACAAGAGGCCTCTGTAACAGATATAGGGTTTTTCCCCCGGTGTCATAGATTGCTAGCTCCACAGGCTGAGCCAGATCTATGCTCTGATACCACTGTAATATTCCTACCCCAGAATATTCCTCAAACCCCAGCAAAATCTCCAACCAAATATGTGCAAATGATATAGTAACCAAGAAGTGATAAAATAACAGCATATAATAATGTAAACTGGAAATATAAGTAGATACAAAAGAAATGCAGCGAGAAATGCTAAGCCATTTTATTATACTAAGCAATAAATGAGTACAAGAGGTGATTAGATAGATGGCACCTCGACTTGCACAAGGCAAGTGAAGAAATACTCTCAGAATGACAAGAATGGCCTCTATGCATGGATGTTGCTGTTGTGCTGTTGCTGCTTCTAGAAAACAAATGATGATTTGGGGTGGCTCCCCTCCTCAAAAAAATCTGAAACTTTGGATTTAGGCTCTACTCAAGAAACCCAGAAAAACCCAGAAAACTTTCTTGGAATGGCCTCACACTGATTTGCGTCCCAGCTGCTGGAAAACTGTCGTGCCATTGTTGCTGCTAGAAATCGAATGAGGATTTGGGGCTACTTCCCTCCTCAGAAAAGGATGAAACTCTGGAATCAGACTCTACTAAAAAAACCCAAAAAAACCCAGAAAGCTTTTCTGAAATGGCCGACCCTTGAAAATCACCCGCTTGGGGTTCTGTGCAGTTCCTCAAAGACGCTGATGAAACCACTGCTGAAATGTTGATGAAACTGCTGCTGAAATAATGATGAAACTATTGCTGGAATGCCAATGGAAATACCTTGCCTGAGTAGGCACTCGAAGTCCCCCGGGGCTAAGGGTGAGATCTCCGAACGAAGACACTCAATGCACTAAACAGTGTTGTAGACTAGCTAAACAGCCAACGTGCTCTAAGTCGAAATGACTATCACAAATGCTCATAACCAGAATGATCCCAAATGAGGGGTTCCTCTCTATTTATAGCCTCTGCCTCTCACAATCCCTAGGCCTCACTTTCTCCTGCGTGATCCCCTTCTTGCCATGTGTTCCTTCCCTCCTGCGCAGTCCCTCCATGTGTCTGCGTGGGCCCCATTTCTGTGTCCCCCTTTGGCTCCCTTGGTTCCCCCTTAAGTCACAATGTTATGCTACCTAGGAAGTGACTTTTTATTCTAAAGTGAGTTATGTTCCCCCTTCCTCACTTTTTATTTACAAATAACTATAGAAGGCAAAAATCGAACAAAATCGAATATTCCAATTAGCCATAGCTAATTAGGAATATTACATCATCTATCTTCCATTGTATTTTCTGATATAAACTAGGAAAGTTTGCATATATTTGTCTAGTTTGTTGCTAGATCCTCCCATAGGACTAGAGGGATCGTTTCTGTCAGTAGAAAGGATCACCTGGGTGAATGTAAACTTATCTCAAGCATAGTTTATCTTTGTTTCAATCTTGTGTAAAAATGAAACCAATCCTAAGCATAATTTGTCTCCGTTTCAAACTTGTGTAAAAATGAAACCAAATCCAACCATAGATTTTCTCATGTTTCAAGCTTGTGAAAAAATGAAACCATATTCAAGCATAGTTTTTCTTCGTTTCATGATTGTGTAAAAATGAAACCAAATTCAAGCATAGTTTCCCATGTTTCGATCTTGTATAAAAATGAATCCATTCCCACTTTACCTCTTGTGATTGCAAATTTTATCAACCTATTTTTGCTAGATGAGCCTTGGTTTTTTCATTCCATCCTCACCATCTCTTTGGCTGATCATACGCTTTCACTTGGTTGATCTATTCTTGCGTGGGGAACATCTGTGATGAGTGGTATTATTAGCTAGCCTCTTAACCTTTACATGTTTTAAGCAGTTCCATCATGACCGGAATTGTTATCCCTTTATACCACTCGTTCCTCTAGGTGGAGTCCTCTTTAAGCTCTTTTCAGACTCCCAAAACATGAAAAGATTGTTGAGTACTTGTCGTTTCGAACTTGTTAAAGTAAATGAAATGACGTCTACTCAGTATAAGTTTAACCTTGTTCCGGACTGAGATAGACTAAAGTATGAAAAAGAAATACCTTGGTCACATGTGGCCAAGAGGTTCTCTTGAATATTGTTTTCTACCTTTTCGGATTCAAGAGACTATTTACGAAAAGGGACCTCCAAAGTTTCCTTTTTGCTTCTTTTTCAAACTCTCTAAACATGAAAAAGATGTCAAGTTACCCCTTCGTCGGACTCGTAAAAATGAAATGATGAAGGACTTGTCACTATGACGAGATCGAGTTACTCCTTCCTAGGGCTCGTTAACAACACTAGGATGGATTCATCCGAAGGATGAACTTATACGACAAGCATATGCTATCCTCTTCAAGCTTGAGATAAAAAAATAATAATGAGTTACTCACTAGAAATTGTGGGGAAAAATGTAAGTAAACATGTCCTGTATTCTGCATAAAGGCGCCATGTCGCTCTTGAACATGACACTTATCTGTCACTCGTGTCGGGTTTGGGTTATCCTCACTTCATCACTTGCTTTCCCGGATTTTGGGAATCCATTTTCCTCTCATCTAATTATATCCATTTTTTGTCATGACCTCTGATCCTATGTTGAGTCAAATGCTGCCAAAGTCTGGAGTCATGTCATAGATATGTTCAAGAGAAGTCCCATCTGCACTTCAAACTACTTATACCATATTTGACTTTTTTTGCAACAATTGTGAATCACTCTTACCAACTTTGTTAAATCCTATGTTTCATTTTGATGATGTGGGAAACATTATGGCCCTTTTTCGATGGATCGCTTCCTGTCAACTCTAGCTCATTATCCAGGAAGACGGTCTAGAAACTCCCTTTCAGTACTTTGGAGCTTGCATACAGGTTCTTTTCATTTGATGATAGATCACATCACTGGCCTTTGATCGAATGATCCTCTGAGTGTTTGACTTCAACTTCATTGTTCACATTCATAGATTGTGTTATTGTAGGTTGAGAGCCATTGTCATCATTGGTGGTTTCTCTCGTTCCTGTTAACTATTTACATCATTGAACGATAATCAGGTGGTTTCTACCATGTTCGACTTAAACCCACTTATTTACATGGTAATATTCGTACTTTGGTTGGATCGGGATGGAGATGAAGACCATGGGTTTCATATGATAAATCCAGGTTGTGTGGAGTTATTAAGTATGCATGACCATACACATTATCCCTTATATTTGGATGGCTGCACCCATGCCTTGGATTCATACACACGATCCCTTATATTTAGATGGCTGCGTCCATGTCATGGATACATGCACATGATCCTTTCCAGTCGGATGGATGCGTCCATGCCGTAGATCTATGTATTGTTAGATGCTTACATTTTGAGCATACTTACATCAGAGATGCCAGATATATTGTATTATGTTTGATTTGCAAGTCTCCTAACGGTGGTTCTCCAAAGTCCTTGCCTTGATTTGTAAATCATTTCAGCCATCACTTCCCATTTTGACTTCATGCTTTAAGGGGCATCTGTTATAAAATATTTTGTCGCACTCCTTGTCTCATATCCTAATTGTCACACTTTGTGTCGTCAATGTCGCAAGTGTTGCAAAGTGACAAAAGCTATAAAAAACAATGTATTCACCATGAAACATGTTCAGAAGCATCCTTGAAGGAAGAAGAAGACTTACCTTGAAGAAATTTT
>APFE031482655.1:47866-70230 GCA_000404065.3 Pinus taeda
TTATTCAAAAGTTGCAAAAGGTCCCAATTTAAACAATATTGCCAGAAATTGAAGAGGAAGGAAAAATCATATTGGAACCTGGAGCAGTCACAGAAACAAGAATCTGACAGCTGCAAAATCGATCAATTTCAGAGCATCGCATCAAGTGGAAGAACTTACCCACTAAAGATTACACATGGGAGGACAAGAATTTTATACAGAAGCATCAAGAACTACTCAAGCATTGAGGAGAACACTTTTTGAAGGAGAGGGGCATGTTAGGACCCTATACTACTTGTGTAACCCCTTATTGTTATTAGCACAACCCACTTATTATATTGATGTACCCATGTAGTGCCCATATTATTACTATTGTTCCCCATAGAATCCCAATATTGTTATTATTGTGCCCTTACATTATTATTGTTATGTCGGCTCTGATTATATTATGACCCCTTAGACTCCTATATATAGAAATGAGGTCTTTTCATTGTATCATCCAAGAATTGTTCATTTGTGTAATATAAAGGAGGTTTCCCCCTTGAAGAGGCTGAATTCTAAGACGTTGATCTATCTTTTCTATCTTTTCTTGAGCTGGTTTCGTAACAGTCGTCAACTCCCATTTAATCCCTTCCACTGCACAAAAGTTCTTAAACTCATTTGAGACATACACCGTTATCACTCCATAGAGTTTTAACCTTCTTGCCCGACTCTTTCTCCAACAATGCTTTAAACTCACAAAACTTTGTGAAAGTTTGATACTTTTTTGCATTAAAAATATCCAACATTTACGAGAATAGTCATAAAAAAATATAACATAATACCTGTGTTTTGCCATGGATGTTGTCGAGAATGGTCCACACACATATGAATGGACTCACTCTAGAATATCCTCTGCTCGACAATCTCTGTCGTCAAAGGAAGAATTGGTGTATTTTCCCAAAGTACACCCCTTGCATGTATCAACTTTCTCAAGTGTACCTTTGGGAAGACCGATAGAGATCTATTGCAATATCTTCAAAGCCCCATGATGCAAGTGGCCCAATCACCTGTGCCACAACTAACCAATGTCTCGGCTCTACACCTTTTCTTATTTTGTGCTCAAAGAAGCACACTCCTCTACCTATATCTTTAAAGATTCTTCACCTGAATCCCTATCTTCTTTACTTGACCCGTCAATATTTGTCGAAGGAATTCCTTTCCTTTCGAGAAGATCACATCATATCCTTTATCCTCAAGCATGGCAACGGATAACAAGTTTTTCTTCAAATTGAGCACATACATAACTTTATTCAAGGTGAGTGGAGCCCCATCCCTCTAAAATGTAATCATGCCCAATCCAGTGACACTATACTTCACATCGTCACCCATCTCAATATGCATTTGGATATCTTTCTCCTCTAGGTCATTGAATAACTCTTTATTGGCAGTCATGTGGAATGAACCTCCACTAACTAAGTACCATACACTTCCCATCATTGATGACACCATCCATGCAATGAGGGAAAAGTCCAATTTGAATTGAGAGGCCAAAGCCTCACCCATCGCTCCTCATGAGGGCTTCTTCTTGGACTTATTGTGTGGACAATTTGTAGAAAAATGGTCCAGCTCATGATAATGAAAGCACTTAATTTTCATCATGTCTTTCTTCTTGCCTCCATGATAAGAATCCAATTTGGAATTGGAAGCTTTCCCTTTCCCCTTCACCTTAATCTCTAAGGCACAATTCTCTTCATCATCAGACTTTGATGAAGAGCCATCCCTGGTGTTCTTCCTGATCTCCTCCTACATCAAATTTGACCACAGTCATTCCCAATCCGACAACTTCTCCCAACCATTGAAACAGTCTTGATAACTATGCCAACTCTTTGGGATTCCTACAAGAGAAAGACTCACCATATCATCCTTGACAACTGTGATTCCAACACTTCGAAGTTCACCACGATATTGAGTGAACTTGGTCAAGTATTTTGGAATAGTCTCGCCTTTCTCCATTTTGATTTTTCAAAGTTTGTCCTTCAGTGCCAATTTCCTTTGGTCACTATTGTTATGATACAAGTCTATCAATGTTTTCCACATAGCATATGGAGTTTCCTTGTCATGGAGACTCGAGACAATGTGGTCTCAAATTCAATTAAGGATTATCCGCCTTGCCTTCGCCACACACTTCTTCCATTCAGCCAAATTCTGGGCATCTGGTTCTGTTAGCTTAGAAATTTCTTGATCAACGAATTCCTTCAAGCCATTATCCTCTAGCACAACCTCCATTCCGTCCCTCCAGGCTATAAAATTTGAGTTTCCTTTCAAGGCATACTCGAGCCGCAAACAATAAAACGCCATCTTCTGGTCCTGAAGTATGTATTACAAATTCGAATTTCATCTGTAACCCAAAACTCTACACTTCGGAATCTCCTCTAGTATACTATTCTTAGCTCCGATACCATGTAGAAAATCTTGTAGATTCACAAGCTCATGTAATGTGCTAAAGCACAGGACAAGAAACTACTTCTACTTTCAACTAATGGAAGCTAATAGATCAATGAAAACAATATGAACAAGAAGAAGATAAATAAATGACACCTAACGCAAGATGTATATGGGGAACTCCACTACTCAAAACCCTGCTATCTATACTGCATATTTCAGAAATATGAGTGAAGATACAAAGCTTGTTCTCACTAGAACAATTCCACACAAGTATGTTCAACTCTCTTAACTCACAAGCTATCTCTTGGCCAACACTTAGCCAATTATGTAGCTCTCCAAGCCCCTAATCTCTTGCATAATTCCTAGGATGAATAACCTCTATTTAAAGGGAATTCATGCTTCTAAAACTGCGCAATCCGAACATAGGATCAATCTCTGATGCATGCATGATATTTACACTCCAGTAAACAATACCACTGATAGTATACTATCTCTGCTCTCTAGTCTCAACTAGGTCTTTCTCAGAATTTTGATGAGGGAATCTTCAGTTAACTAGAGTGACACTTGTGGATGCACTAGTGCACCAACTCACTGTTAACTCTGTATTAGTTCCTCAAACAATTTGGAACTAATTTAACTGAACTTAACTTGGTAAACTGAGTGATCTAATTTCCAACTCAAATTAAACTCATACTGGACCCCTAAAACTTAGGGAGAACATATACATGACTACATAAATACTTCCAACTCAAAATTTCTAAGCTAATTAAGTTAATTAAACTTAATTAACTATTTACAAGTTGCTATGATAATAGAATTCGATTTTATTTCTTAGTTTAATTTAAGGACAAATTAAGCTGGAATTTTGGTTACCATTTATCAACAGACTAAGATAGACTAATGTATGAAAAAGGAATATCTTGGTCACATGTGGCCAAAAATTTCTCTTGAATATTGTTTTCTACCTTTTCAGATTCGAGAGACTATTTACGAAAAGGGACCTCTGGAGTTTCCTTTTTGCCTCTTTTTCAAAATCTTTAAACATGAAAAAGATGTTGAGTTACCCCTTCGTCGGACTCGTAAAACTGAAACGACAAAGGACTTGTCACAATGACGATACCAAGTTACTCCTTCCTAGGGCACATTAACAAAACTAGGATGGATTCATCTGAAGGATGAACTTATACAACAAGCATATTCTATCCTCTTCAAGCTTGAGATAAAAAATAATAATTAGGTACTCACTAGAAAGAATGGGGAAAAATGGAAGTAAACATGTCCTGCTTTTTTTATAAAGGAAGCAAGTCACTCTTGAACTTGACACTTATCTATCACTCATGTCAGGTTTGGGTTATCCTCACTTCATCACTTACCTTCTTGGGTTTAGGGAATCCATTTGCCTCACATCTGATTATATCCATTTTTGATCATGACCTCTGATCCTATGTTGAGTCAAACGCTGGAGTCATGTCGTTGATATGTTAAAGAGAATTCCCATCTGCACTTCAAACCGCTTATACCCTATTTGAATTTTTTGCAACAATCCTGAATCACTCTTACCAACTTTGAAAATCTTATGTTTCATGTCGATGATGTGGGAAACATTATGGCCCTCCTTCGATGGATCACTTCGTGTCGACTCCAGCTTATTATCTAGGAAGATGGTCTAGAAAATTCCTTTTAGTACCTTGGAGCTTGTATACCTCAATGGCAGGCTCTTCGCATTCAATGATAGGTTCACATCATCAACCTTTGATCGAATAATCCTATGAGTGTTCGACTTCAGCTTCATTTTTCACACTCGTAGATTGTGTTGTTGTACCTTGAGAGCCATTGTCATCATTGGTGGTTTCTCTTGTGCTCGTTAACAATTTACATCATTGGCTGTAATCAGGTGGTTTCTACCATGTTCGAATTCAACCCATTTATTCACATGGTTAGATTCTTACTTTGGTTGGATCGGGACGGAGATGAAGACCCTGGGTTTCATTTGATCAATCCATGCTACGTGGAGTTATTAAGTATTAATGATCATACATATGATTCGTTCTATCTGGATGGCTGCGCCCATGTTGTGGATTCATACACATGATCCCTTCTATTCGGATGGCTACATGCATCCCATGGATCCATGCATGTGATCCTTTCTAGTCAGATGGCTATGTCCATGTCGTGGATCTATGTATTATTAGACTCTTAAATTTTGAGCATACTTCTTACATTAGAGATGTCATATATATTGTATTATGTTTGATTTGCAGGTCTCCTGATGGTGGTTCTCCAAAGTTCTTGCCTTGATTTGTAAAGCATTTCAGCCATCACTTCCCATTTTGACTTCATGCTTTAGGGGGCATCTGTTATACAATATTTTTTTGAACTCCCAGTCTCATAACCTAAGTCGCACTTTGTGTCATCAATGTTGCAAAGTGACGAAAGCTATAAAAACAATGTATTCACCATTAAACATGTTCAAAAGCATCCCTAAAGGAAGAAGAAGACTTGCCTTGAATAAATTCTGAAGAACTTGTCCAAAACCTTCTTTTGCAAGTCTAGCGCTACTTTTAGCAGACAAACACGAATTGGTAACCTTTTGTCTAACTAGTGACTAGCACTAGGCAACACACCTTTTGATAGGAAAATTTGCATTGGCTCTCTTCATATAATTTTTCATAAAATGGAGGAGAATATTCTCCACTAGAAATCTTGAGAACAACGAGTTGGTTGCAATTGAATGAGGATTAGAGAAAAACCTCTAATTTGTGGTTCTTGATCCTACTTTCATGGATCTTCCCCTTGAAATGTTGAACCTCTCCCTCTTATGGATCCTCAACTCCCTCTCCTTCCCTACAAATCAAACTCCTACCATCTAATTTTGGTTAGCTATTGCTTGGTTGCCCTCCTATGTTGAAACTATGTCTAAATGCTGCCCATTTTGCTAAGGAGAAGGGAGTGCTTTAAAGTCTTGGCTAGGACTTGGAAACTCATCCAAAGGAGGCTTCCAACATCAAGGCTTAAGTGGTTATAATGATTCCCTTACTTTCTATTAATAATACATTATGCGTTTACTTTCCATAAATGTTTCTATAATTACTCGTTTAGTGTGATACTCCTTGATCTGTCACATAGTTTATGTTAGAATGAATTATGTTAGTGTGATACTCCTTGATCTGTCACATAGTTTATGTTAGAATGAATTATGTTATGTATGCTTTTATAGTCTCTGTTTGATCTTCCTTGCAGGTATTCATCCACAATATTGTAGAGAGGATTGAACTTGGAAGTGAGGAGATCGAGAATTATATCAACAAGCGTTAGAATTAGAGTGAGGTAGGTCATCTGGCTTCCTTTGTAATTTCTAATATAAACTAGGAAAGTTTGCATATATTTGTCTAGTTTGTTGCTAGATCCTCCCATAGGACTAGAGGGATCATTTTTGTCTGCGGAAGGGATTGCCTTAGGGCATGCAAACTTATCTAAAGCATAGTTTGTCTTTGTTTCAAGCTTGTGTAAAAATGAAACCAATCTCAAGCATAGTTTGTCTCTCTTTTAAGATTGTGTAAAAATGAAAGCAAGTCCAAGCACAGTTTTTTCTCATGTTTCAAGCTTGTGAAAAAATGAAACCATCTTCAAGCATAGTTTTTCTCCGTTTCAATATTGAGTAAAAATGAAACCAAATTCAAGCATAGTTTCCCGTGTTTCAAGCTTGTGTAAAAATGAAACCTTTGCCACTTTACCTCTCATGATTGCCATTTTTATCAGTTTGTTTTTGCTAGTTGAGCCTTGGTTTTTTCGTTCCATCATCACCATCTCTTTGGCCGATCATACACTTTCACTTGGTTGCTTTACCCTTGCTTGGGGAACATCTGCGATGAGTTGTCTTATTAGCTAGCCTCTTCACCTTTACATGTTTTGAGCAGTTCCATCATGACCGGAACCAATTGCTATCCTTTTATACAACTCATTCCTCTAGGCGGAGTCCTATTTGAGCTCCTTTCAGACTCCCAAAATATAAAAATATTGTTGAGTGCTTGTCGTTTCAAACCTGTTAAAGTAAATGAAATGACGTCTACTCAATATAAGTTTAACCCTTTTCCATATTGAGATAGACTAATGTATGAAAAAGGAATACCTTGGTCTCACGTGGCCAAGAGTGTCTCTTGAATATTGTTTTCTACCTTTTCGGATTCGAGAGATTATTTACGAAAAGGGACTTCTAGAGTTTCTTTTTTACATATTTTTAAAACTTTCTAAACATGGAAAATATGTTGAGTTACACCTCCGTCAGACTCGTAAAACTGAAACGACAAAGGACTTGCCACTATGATGAGACCGAGTTACTCCTTCCTAGGGCTCGTTAACAAAAATAGGATGGATTCATCTGAAGGATGAACTTATACGACAAGCATATGCTATCCTCTTCATGCTTGAGATAAAAAAAATAATGAGGTACTCACTAAAAATAGTGGGGAAAAATGGAAGTAAACATGTCCTATATTTTGTATAAAGGAAACATGTCGCTCTTGAACATGACACTTATTTGTTGCTCATGTCGAGTTTGGGTTATCCTCAATTCATCAATTTCCTTCCTGGGTTTTGGGAATGCATTTTCCTCTCAGCTTATTATATCCATTTTTCATCATGACCTCTAATCATATGTTGAGTCAAATGATGCCAAAGTTCAGAGTCGCGTCGTCGATATGTTAGAGAGAAGTCCCATCTGCACTTCAAACCACTTATACCCTGTTTGAATTTTTTAAAACAATCCTGGATCACTCTTACCAACTCTTATAAATCCCATGTTTCGTGTCGATGATGTGGGAAACATTATGGCCCTCCTTCGATGGATCACTTCATGTCGACTCCAACTCATTATCTAGGAAGATGGTCTAGAAACTCCCTTTCATTACCTTGGAGATTTCATACCTCAATGGCAGGTTCTTCGCATTCAAGGATAGGGTCACATCACTAGCCTTAGATCAAATGATCCTGCAAGTGTTCAATTTTAGATTCATTTTTCACACTCTTAGATTGTGTTGTTGTAATTTGATAGTCATTTTCATCATTGGTGGTTTCTCTCGTGCTTGTTAACAATTTACTTCATTGACCAGTAATCAGGTGGTTTCTACCATGTTTGACTTCAACCCATTTATTCACATGGTTAGATTTGTACCTCTAGTTGGATCGGGATGAAGATGAAGACCCTGGGTTTAATTTGATAAATCCAGGCTGCGTGGAGTTATTAAATATTCATGATCATACACATGATCCCTTCTATTTGGATGGCTGCATCCATGTTGTGGATTCATACACATGATACCTTCTATCGGATGGATGGGTCTATGTGGTGGACCCATGCACATGATCCTATCTAGTCAGATGGCTAAGTTCATGCCGTGGATCTATGTATTGTTAGATGCTTACATTTTGATCATACTTACATCAGAGATTGCAGATATATTGTATTATGTTTGATTTGCAGGTCTCTTAATGGTGGTTCTACAAAGTCCTTGCCTTGATTTGTAAATAATTTCAGCCACCACTTCCCATTCTGACTTCATGCTTTAGGGGGAATTTGTTATACAATATTTTGTTGCACTCCCAGTCTCATATCCTAAGTGTCAGACTTTGTGTCCTCAATGTCCCAAAGTGATGAAAGATGTAAAAAAAAATGTATTCACCATGAAACATGTTCAGAAGCATGCCTGAAGGAAGAATGAGACTTGACTTGAAGAAATTATGAATATCTTGTCCAAAACCTTGTTTTGCAAGTCCAACGTTACTTTTAGCAAACAAATCAGCACTGGTAACATTTTGTCTAACTAGTGACTAGCGTTGACAGTGCGCCTTTTGATAGGAAAATTTGCATTTGCCCTCTTCAGGTAGTTTTTCACAAAATGGAGGAGAATATTCTCCTAAAAGTCTCAATAATGACGAGATGGTTGCAGTTGAATGAGGATTCGAGTGACACATCCCATTCCTGGTTCATGATCCTACTTTCATGGATCTTCCCATTGAAATGTGGAACCTCTCCCTCCTTTTATGGATCCTAAACTCCTTCTCCTTACCTATAAATAAAACCCCTACCATCTAATTTTGGTTATCTAATGGTTGGCTATTGCTTGGTTTCCCTCCTATGCAGAAACCTTGTCTAAATGCTCCCCTTTTGCTAAGGAGAAAGAAGTGCTTTAAGGTCTTGGCTAGGAATTGGAAACTCATCCCAAGGAGGCTTCAAACATCAAAGCTTAAGTGGTTGTAATGATTCCCTTACTTTCTACTAATAACACATTATTTGTTTACTTTCCATAAATGTGTTTATCATTAATCATTTAGTGTGATACTCCTTGATCTGTCACATAGTTTATGTTAGAATGAATTATGATATGTATGATTTTGTCATATCTATTTGATCTTCCTTGCAGATATTCATCCAGAATGGCGAGAGAGGATTAACCTTGGAAGCGAGAATATCGAGAATTATATCAATGGGCGTTAGCATCAAAGTGAGGTTGGTCACCTATATTCCTTTGTATTTTCTGATATAAACTAGGAAAGTTTACATATATTTGTCCAGTTTGTTGCTAGATCCTCCCATAGGACTAGAGGGATCGTTTTTGTCCATAGAAAGGATTGCCTTGGGGCATGAAAACTTACCTCAAGCATAGTTTGTCTTTGCTTCAACCTTGTGGAAAAATGAAACTAATCTCAAGCATAGTTTGTCTCTGTTTCAATCTTGTGTAAAAATGAAGCCAAATTTAAGCATAATTTTTTCTCATGTTTCAAGCTTGTGAAAAAATGAAACCATCTTCAAGCATAGTTTGTCTCCGTTTCAAGCTTGTGTAAAAATGAAACCAAATTCAAGCATAGTTTCCCATGTTTCAAGCTTATGTAAGAATGAAACCATTGTCACTTTACCTCTCATGATTGCCTTTTTTATCATCTTGTTTTTGCTAGATTGGTTTTTTCATTCCATCATCACCATCTATTTGACCGATCATAAGCTCTCACTTCATTGGTTTACCCTTGCTTGGGGAAAATTTGTGATGAGTGGTCTTATTAGCTAGAATTTTGACCTTTACATGTTCTGAGCAGTTCATCATGACCAGAACTAGTTGTTATCCTTCTATACCACTCTTTCCTCCAGGTGGAGTACTCTTTGGCTATTTTCAAACTCCCAAAATATGAAAAGATTGTCGAGTACTCAATATAAGTTTAACCGTTGTCCGGGCTGAGATAGACTAATGTACGAAAAAGGAATACCTTGGTCACACGTGGGCAAGATGTTCTCTTGAATATTGTTTTCTACCTTCCATATTCGAGAGACTATTTACGAAAAGGGACCCTTCGAGTGTCCTTTTTGCCTCTTTTTAAAAATATCTAAACATGAAAAAGATGTCAAGTTACCCCTTCGTCAAACTCATAAAACTAAAACGACGAAGGACTTGTCACTATAACGAGACCGAGTTGCTCCAATTCCTGGTTCTTGATCCTACTTTCATGGATCTTCCCCTTGAAATGTTGAACCTCTTCCTCCTTTTATGGATCCTCAACTCCCTATACTTCCCTATAAATCAAACCCCTACCATCTAATTTTGGTTAGTTTTTGGTTGGCTATTGCTTGGCTGCCCTCCTATGTTGAAACTATGTCTAGATGCTTCCCATTTTGCTAAGGGGAAACTACTGCTTGAAGGTCTTGGCTAGGACTTGGAAACTCATCCAAAGGAGGCTTCCAACATCAAGGCTTAAGTGGTTGTAATGCTTCCCTTACTTTCTATTAATAATAAGTTCTGTGTCTATCATTACTCATTTAGTGTGATACTCCTTTATCTATCACATAGTTTATGTTAGAATGAATTATGCTATGTATGCTTTTGTCGTCTCTGTTTGATATTCCTTGCATGTATTCATCCACAGCGTCATAGAGAGGATTGAACTTGGAAGATAGAAGATTGAGAACGATATCAACGAGTGTTAGCATTAGAGTGAGGTAGGTCATCTATCTTCCTTTGTATTTTTTGAGATAAACTAGGAAAGTTTGCATATATTTGTCCAGTTTGTTGCTAGATGCTCCCATAGGACTAGAGGGATCATTTCTGTCAGCAGAAAGTATTTCCTTTGGGCATGCAAACTTATCTCAAGCATGGTTTGTCTTTGTTTCAATCTTTTGTAAAAATGAAACAATTATCAAGCATAGTTTGCCTCTATTTCAAGCTTGTCTAAAAATGAAATGAAATCCAAGCATAGTTTTTTATCATGTTTCAAGCTTGTGATAAAATGAAACCATCTTCAAGCATAGTTTGTCTCCCTTTCAAGCTTGTGTAAAAATGAAACCAAATTCAAGCATAGTTTCCCATGTTTCAAGCTTGTGTACAAATGAAACCATTTCCACTTTATCTCTTGCGATTTCCATTTTGATCAGTCTATTTTTGCTAGATGAGCCTTGGTTTTTTCATTCCATCATCACCATATCTTTGGATGATCATAAGCTTTCACTTCATTGCTTTACCCTTGCCTGGGGAACATCTGCGCTGAGTGGTATTATTATCCACTTGTTGTAGTGGCTAGAACCACCCTCCAAAATTTTGCCTTAGCTTCGTTTTGGAGCCTCCCTACCAACCTTTCACAAAACCTTATCTTGCTTCATCAAGTACACAAGATTCAATGTTTTTCTTGCGCAAAGACAACCTGCTGATCAAATCCTGATACATTCCCCTGACAGGATGTTCACCCCAACTTGATCCAGTTGCAGGCTGAGCAACTTCCCTAAGAAATTTCGCAATTTTGGAGGGAAACTAGCCTTCCCTCAAGAAATTGTGCAATTCTATCTGGCAGCCTACTGGGCTCCAGAATTGCCCAATCCTGCCAGTCAAGATTCACCCAAAAAACTGCGCAATCCTTCCCAGTAGGCCTGCTCAATCCAAGAATTGCGCAATATTAGGTAGTAGTGAGCTGCTCTACCCAAAAATTGCACAAATCTCCTGGGTAACCAACCCAACCCCCATCCATAAATGCACATTTTCTCCCAGCAATTGAGCAGCCTCATGCACGAGCAGTTAGGTTGACCAGTTCCTCTCGGGACCAAGGAAACTTGACTTGCATGCATCACTTGTTTTTTCCTGGAATAGAAAAAGGTAACATGCAAAAAGCATCCCATGATTCAGGGAGCTATTTTTAGCAGCCGGAGGTTACATGCAAAGTTTGTTTTAGAAACTTTCCTCCAAGTGTCACTTTTTCCTAGATTTGTGGCATGCACGGAATGAGCTCAAACTTATTTATTCGACACATCAGATCTCATTATTTCACATTGATCTTGGAGCTCTGACATCCCACAACACATCCAACACTATTCGACACATTTGACTCAACTATTCTCAAGGAAGTGGTCTCAACTTGTCCTTTTTAGCATTTCTGTCGCTTTTTGTGTTTTCACTTGTGTGAGTGTTGTTTTCTTGATTTCTTTGAACACTTGTTGTCATTTACATGCATACTATCTTGTACTAGCACCATTTTAGTTTTCGTTGCTATCTCACTATTGTTGCATGCATGAAACTGTTTTGCACAAACAGTCACCGATTCGGTGACTCGCTTCACCCAAATGCATGTTGATCTATTTACTGAATCTTTCATTCAATATTTGCATGCACGATCAATCAATTTTGCTTTCACTTAGTGTAGCCATGCATTCATTTTTGGATTTTCTTTCAGTTGCCTGTCGGCGGGTTTGCGCAACCTTGGCCTGGACTCTGCCTCAGCTAGACAACATTGCACAATCTGGAGAAGGAAGGCTCTGTCTTCCTCTCCAGAAATGCACATTTCTATCTAGACACTGTCCTCTAGGACTATTTTTCACATTTTTGAGGGACAATGACTACTGGCCCAAAAAATTGCGCAATGCAGCCATTGCTAGCTAGAATTGCGCACTACAAAATCCCAGTAGTCAGCAGTCAACTTGGATTGTGTATTGCACAAATCTAGCAACGATTCTTACCTCCCAGACATCCCAAACTACCTTTTTCACAGTTTTGGCACCTAGTCACCCAGCCTCCTAGAAGAAATTGTGCAATCTTTGCCTATCATTCCCCAGGTATGTGATACGTCATTCCCCGAATTTGCTTTGGTTTTCGCTGATAGATTTCTTGTGATGCATGCTACTTTGTCTCAATATATTTTTGGTGTTCACCTACCTCTTAGTAGTATAAGATCAATGGCCTCCAACAGAGTAGGATCAAAGGACACCGACAGAAGTGCAACTGGAGTAGCAGTTGAGTAGGTGTCTACATGTCTATCGATCTATGAAGATATCAAACTGTTTCTAGACAAGGAAATCAAGCTAAAATGAAAAGAGGTCAATGAATCATTTGTAGGCACTTTTGCGGAAGACCTCGAAGACTATCAAGTGTATGTGAACATTTACAATTCCGGCTTGTACCATATTGCATGCAGATACCCCGCATTCCCATGTGTGAACATGATACACTAGATCGTCTCGCACACTGATCCCGAGACGATGACTCTAAGCAGTGTCAGCGGGATGAAGCTTGTCACCTTTTGGGCACATGATTATTATGAGATGAATCAAATGTTGAAGCCTGTGACTATCATGGAGATTCCTTTCAGCTTACCTAGCAGCAGTGCCAACTCTAGAGACATTCTGAAGAACTGGGTAAAGGAGCCGGCTAGACTTAGGATGAAAACCAACCAGATCTATAAGATGAAGATAGTGCAGAAGGGGTATCAATACTTGGTCATATTTGCATGTCAACTATGTGGCCAAGAAAGCACGGAAACCTTCCCACAGTGTTGGGTGATCACACTGGACCAACTAGAGAGAGAGGGTAAACCATGTAACTGGTCCAGCATGTTGGCTCATTAGCTGAAGGAATAGGTAACAGAGGCTCGACAGTCACTCGGAGGTATGCAAGCAGAGATCTACATGTCTACCTACATCTTAGATGCAATCTATGCCCGATAAGAGTTCCCAGGCTTGGAGTGGGCATGGTCACCGACAAAGACTGTTGTGAACACATATTGTAAGTTGTTGTCCAAATGTAGCTTCAAAGGAGTAATCACATGTCTGTCCAATCATTTCATCACCCAAATCTACAAGATGATGTTCAAACAAATCCATCTTGCATGTCGAAGGAAGAAATGGAGGCACTGATAGACATTGCAGATTGGTATGCCTCACTATCTATCACCTTCATACGAATGTTCAATGCAAAGAAACCTCCGCATGTTCTACCGAAGTTTTCCTTGGACATACTCGTCATGCAGGAAGTAGCTATCACATCTTGACAGGATTGATAACTAGAGTGCACCGGAAGAAGAAGGAACCTTGGCCCACTCTTCCATTGCGGATTTGGTTATATGAGATTCAGAGTATCAAGCAAGCATATGTCAAAGTAGAACTTATGAAGAAGTATCATTCAACCTCTGAAGCTACAACCCGTATGACCCACATTTTATTGTAAAGGATCAGTGCATGAGAGTACAATTCAACTGGATCCATAGGGCATGTCATTGGGTGGAGGAGGACCCATGGGGATATTGTTGCAACTCCTCCAGACTCAATGAACTGGTTGGCTTCGCTGTGGAGTGGTTTGCGAAGCAACGTGAAGCAGCGTCTAGGGGAGCACCAGCGCTAGCAGTAGTAGCAAGCAAACATACTAGTGCATGATAAGGGCAAGAGGAAGATTGTCAATCGCATGGAGGAAGAGAAAAGCCACAAGTTCCAAGCAAATCCATTGGTAGAGAAAGCATCTATGTGTATAGAGACGAAGAGGCAACAATGTGACAAGCGAATCACGCAAAGGCAGAGGGAGAAGAGAAGAATGGAGGAAGCAGAGAAGGAGTTGCATGAGTTGAAGGAGCAACTCGAGAAGGAACAAGAGTTGTGCAAACATGAGAGCAAAGCACAACAACAATAGGTACAACTGGCGGTTCCACATATGCAAACAGATGAAATAATGCCTGTACTAGTAGTGGATTCATCAAAACAGTTGGCATCAGGTATATAGGGTGAACCATTGTAGGAGCAAGACTTCGTTCGTGAGATAGAGCAAGCACTTCAATAGTTGGATGTAGATATGGAGCAACAAGAATCAGAACATGACATTGACCTTATGCCTCACCACCAAGAGGTTGAATTACATGCGTCACCACATCCAGATGATAAGTAAGTCTCAAGCAACCAAGGAGGCACTGAGATCCTCAGAGATCAATAGGAAGAAGAGAAGCACAACATCTCATTTAATGAGTCTCAACATAGAGTTGTGTAGTCTTGTAGAATGTCAACTCCGGATGATCATACATCTCCTACGCAAGTTTAGGAATGAGTGATCATGTTTGACGTGTGCAAACATCTAGAAGCCTTGGCCAATGCAACTAGAGTGTATATCGAAGCCACTAGCTCAAGTGTTCACTTTCTAATAGCTGAAAATGAGTGAATGGCTAAGGAACTACAGACGACCAAGCAAGGAGGAGATTTGGTGACAACTTCTGCTCGAGCTAAACTGAAGAAGGAAATACTAGATGAAGTATTTTCCCTTGACACAGTCATGCGAGCATTGTACTCCAAGTTTGGCACCATGCATAAGGCAGTCATCCATCTCAACAGATGACAACAATAATGTGCTATATGAGCACATATCTTGACGAACTTGCATGCGGTTGTTGATTACATGCAAACATGGATGATGAGATACAAGGGAGCCCCACTTCACTTGCCTAAGATGATGAAGGGTAGTGCAGTCGAGCTGAAGGCACATATCTAGAGTCAGATCTGGAACTATGAAGAGGTCCCATAGCTCATCACTAGTATACATGCTTCCCATACACATGTGTTCGAGAGTATGGATGTTGTGGTGCACACACATGTGAACCCATCTATTGGGACTCTCACCCAGGTGAAGATAAAGGCACATTTCAGACTAGATCTTGAATCGTACTTCGACAAGTTGATGCAAATTGCTACTAGCTGAGACTTGCCCATCAGTGCAGACATCATGCATAAGTATGTTGTTGGTCCAATGGCATTGAAGACAATGATGTGCATGCTTACAGACGAGTAGGACAGAGGAGCCCGAGCAGTGTACTGAGATGCTATGAAGGCAAGAGTCAGGTTCCAAAAAGATGTCACCTTGGAGCACATAGACACCATCAAGGACTACCAATGTTGGCATCAATATGTTATTGTTGATCATCGTGAGGATGTTGAGTAGTTGGAATTCCATGGTTGTCTAAGTCAGAGTGATGTCTAGCATGGCCTGCTCAAGCCATTTTGTCTCACATGGGTACATGTGCATTGTAATGTAATGTCATGTCAAGTGTAAGTCAAGTATCGATAATTGGATGTAACAATAATAGAGTAGATGAAGAGTCATGAGGGTAGTTGAATTGTCATAGAGGGGAAAGTCAAGGGTCACCCCACCCTTTGTTATAAATAGTCCCTCAGAAATCATTGTAAAGGCTTTTGGTCAGCGAAGCTTCCGATAAGACTATCTTGGAGAGAGCTTAGACAATATTGTAACGAGCCTTGGCTTCTCCACTGTGCAAAGCTAGTACATCTCTTTGGAGGAGCAGGCAATTGTGGCTGTAAATTTCCGCTATCGGAACTAGTGGTTGGACATGGATGTATTGTATGAATGGAACTTACACTTCTTAATATAACAAGAGCCAACACATTTCATGCATATGTTGTATTGCATTCTATGCTATCTCATTTACTCTAAATGATATATGTATTAGTTTGTTTACACATGAATGTATAGCTATATGTGTATGTATGTATGAATCTTTCTGAAATGTGTTGTTGGTTTAACCATCACTTTGGATTGCTTGCTAACTTGCCTTCCATGTTGTGATGTATCTTTGCTCGTGCGTTCCCTTCTTAACTACGTGCTATCACAGGTTTCCAAGGGGCGCACTCATCTCAACCCCCGTGTGTTAGAACCTCTCATGCACCTTCCTTGACTCACCACAACTATCACACCCTTGCTACCAATAGATTTATCTTACCTGCCTCTATGCGAAATCGTGGTCAAGGCATTATCATACGACCCACTGTTGGGACTCCTACACCAAACAATCTGAGGTCTAATTGGGACTTCTTATCGGAGAGATCCCCTAACATGTTGGTGGGTCTAACACCATCAACACCACCCTCTTGACCTTTACATGTTTTGAGAAGTTCCATCATGAATTGAACGAGTTGCTATCCTTTTATGCCACTCATTCCTCTAGGTGGAGTCCTCTTTCAACTCTGTTCAGACTCCCAAAATATAAAAATATTATCAAGTACTTGTCATTTCAAACTCGTTAAAGTAAATGAAATGACATATACTCTTTTAAAGTTTAACTCTTTTCCGGACTGAGATAGACTAATGTAAGCAAAAGGAATACCTTGGTCACACGTGGCCAAGAGGTTCTCTTAAATGTTGTTTTCTACCTTTTCTGATTCGAGAGACAATTTACGAAAGGAACCTCTAGAGTTTCCTTTTTGCCTTTTTTTTTCAAACTGTCTAAACATGAAAATAATGTCGAGTTACCCCTCCTTCAGACTCGTAAATTTGAAACGATAGAGGACTTGTCACTATGACGAGACCGAGTTACTCCTTCCTAGGGCTCGTTAAGAACACTAGGACGGATTCATCCACAAGGTGAACTTATATCACAAGCATATGCTATCCTCTTTAAGCTTGAGATAAAATAAATAATGAGGTACTCACTAGAAATAATAGGGAAAAATGGAAGTAAACATGTCTTTTATTTTGTATAAAGGCAACATGTCGCTCTTGAACATGACACTTATATGTTGCTCATGTCGGGTTTGGGTTATCCTCACTTCATCACTTGCCTTCCTAGGTTTTTGGAATCCATTTTCCTCTCATATGATTATAGCAATTTTTCATCATGACCTTTGATCCTATTTTGAGTCAAATGCTTACAAATTCAGGAGTTGTGTCACTGATATGTTCAAGAGAAGTCCCATCTGCACTTCAAATCGCTTATACCCTATTTGAATTTTTTGTAACAATCTTGAATCACTCTTGCCAACTCTACTAAATCCTATGTTTCATGTTGATGATGTAGGAAACATTTTGGCCCTCCTTCAATGGATCACTTCCTGTCTACTCTAGCTCATTATCCTGGAAGATGATATAGAAACTCCCTTTCAGTACCTTGGAGCTTGCATACCTCAATCGCAGGTTCTTCGCATTCGATGATAGGTTCAAATCATTGGCCGTTGATCAAATGATCCAGCGAGTGTTTGACTTCAGCTTCATTATTCACACTCATAGATTGTGTTATTGTAACTTGAGAGCCATTGTCATCATTGGTGGTTTCTCGCATGCCTGTTAACGATTTACATCATTAACTGGTAATCAGGTGGTTTCTAAAAAGAAAGGTGAAAGAAGCCATTGAAATAGAGAAATCATCAAACATCATGAACAGAGATGATGGTCTTAAACTAAGTAGTTCATAGAAACCCTTACTAAGAATTAAATAAAATATAATTAATATTAATACTATCCTATTCTTAAATAAGATTGTATCATTTCCTAGTTCTCTCCTCTTACCTAAAAATAAACTACATAAATAAACCTACATAATACAATTAAATAAAAGTAACATACATATATAAACCTAGATTAAAAACATTAATAATTAACCTATAAATAACATTAAAGATAATCTACATTAAACATTAACAAATAAGCCATAATGTTTTTAAATTGAACATCAAACACCAATCATTTAAATAGTTAAGAAATAAGTCATTATTAATATATATATATATATATTATATATATATAATTATATATATATATATATATATTAAAAAAAACTTTAAAAATCATTAAACAACACACATATTATAACATTAAAATATACTAAACCCTCACATCTAGTTCTGATTAATAAATTAGAAAATTAAACAGACTTAATTTAAGCATTAAAATTAAAATTAAGTAATTAAAAAAAAATTAGCCGACATTTATATTCTTATCATTAAACCATCAACTATCAACTATTAATCGCTCCATGCATCCACACTCTCTCTTCTTAAACTTGCAGTTGACAACCTTGATGATGGACTCACCTAGTTTGTCCGAAACATTGGTTTCAAAACAATAACAGGTTCTTCCATAATTTTTGATGGTTTCTACCATGTCCGACTTCAACCCATTTATTCACATGGTTAAATTCATACTTTGGTTGGATCAAGACTGAGATGAAGACCCTAGGTTTCATCTGAAAATCCATGCTACGTGGAGTTATTAAGTATTCATGATCATACACATGATCCCTTCTATTCGGATGGTTGTGCCCATGCCATGGATTCATACACATGATCCCTTGTATTCAGATGGTTGTGCCCATGACGTGGATCCATGCACATGATCCTTTCTAGTCGAATGGCTGTGTCCATGCTTTGGATCTATTTCTCGTTAGATTCTTACATTTTGAGAATACTTACATCAGATATGTCAGATATATTGTATTATGTTTGATTTGTAGGTCTGCTGATGGTGGTTCTCCAAAGTCCTTCCCTTGAATTGTAAAGTATTTTAGCCATCACTTCCCATTATGACTTCATGCTTTAGGGGGCATTTGTTATACAATATTTTGTCGCATGCCTAGTCTCATCTCCTAAGTGTCGCACTTTTTGTCTTCAATGTTGCAAGTGTTGTAAAGTGACAAAAGCTATCAAAAACAATGTATTCACCATGAAACATGTTTAGAAGCACCCCTGAAGGAAGAAGAAGACTTGCCTTGAAGAAATTCTGAAGAGCATGTCCATAACCTTGTTTTGCAAGTCCAACGCTACTTATAGCAGACAAACTTGCGCTGGTAATCTTTTGTCTAATTAGTGACTAGCACTAGTAGCACGCCTTTTGATAGGAAAATCTGCGTTGGCCCTCTTTATGCAAATTTTCCTAAAATGGAGGAGAATATTCTCCTACTATATTTCTCGAGAACGACGAGTTGGTTGTAGTTGAATGAGGATTAGAGCAAAACCTTCCATTCCCGGTTCTTGATCCTACTTTCATGGATCTTCCCCTTGACATGTGGAACCTCTCCCTCTTTTTATGAATCCTCAAATCCCTCTCCTTCCCTATAAATCAAACCCCTACCATATAATTTTGGTTAGATGTTGGTTGGCTATTGCTTGGTTGCCCTCCTATGCTGAAACTATGTCTAAATGCTGCCCATTTTGCGAAGGAGAAAGGAGTGCTTGAAGGTCTATTACATAGTATTTTGTCATATCTCCTGTTCACTTCCCATACCATATCCTGAAGTTCCAGAACATTGACTACTATGAAGCATATCCATCATGATATGCATACCAAATCATCCCTAAGGAATCAAAGGAAAACTACCTTGAACCCATTCTAGAGAAGGTTGTCTAAAAACCTAATTTCTGGCATCAACACGTTTTTCTCCATTGCCTGCCAGTGTTGATTGCAGGTTGCTCAGTTATACACTCGCACTGCCAGCGTGGGTTTTCATAGGAAAACCCATGCTGAACCTCTTCTGGCAGGCTTTCCCAAACTAGAGGAGAAGCTCCACTCACTAGAACATTTAGGAACAATGAGATGGATATTGGTTGGTTTTGATATGGTGGGGGGAAAAGTGAAATAATTCATCTCTTGTATTCTATAAAGGCAACATATCACTTTTGAACATGACATTCATCTATTACTTGTGTTGGATTTGGGATATCCTCATTTGGTCACTTTCCTTCTTGGGTTTGGGGAATCCATTTTACCTCTCATTTGATCATACGTTCCATCATCATGACCTCTGATCCTTGTTGTGGCAAATTCTACCAAACTCTGGAGTCGTGTGGCTGATATGTTTAAGAGAATTTCTATCTCTAGTTCTTTATGGCCTATACACTACATGACTTTCTGCCACAATCCTGGATCACATTTATCTACTCTACTACATCCCTCTTGTTTCATGTCGATGATATGGGATTCATTATGGACCTCCTTCGATGGATCACTTCCTGTCGACTTTAGCTCATTATCTGGGAAGATGATTTATAAACTCCCTTCTAGTACCTTAGAGCTTGCATGCCTCAAGGAAAGTTATTCGCATTCAATGATAGGTTTACATCATTGGCCTTCGATCAGATGATTCTACGGGTGTTTGACTTCAGTTTCACTATTCACAGTCGTGGATTGTGCTGATTGTACCTTGAGAGCCATTGTCATCATGGGTAGTTTCTCTCATGCCTATTAATGGTTTACATCATTAATCGTTAATCAGGTGGTTTTGTATCATGTTCGACTTCGACACATTTATTCACATGTTAGAATTCGTACATTGATAAGGTCTAGACAGAGTGCAAGACCCTGGATTTTGTCTAATAAAATCTAGGTTGCATGGAATTATGGGTCATTCATGATTGCACACATGTTTCCTTTGGATGTATGGTTGTGACCATACCGAGGATCTTTGCACATGATCTCTTTTATACAGATGATTGTGTCCATATTGTAGATTCATGTATGATTAGATGCCTATTCCTGTATTGTTAGGCATGATCATTAGAGCTATCAGATATGTATATGTATATGTATATGTATATGTATATGCTTGATTTGTAGGTCTCCTAATGGTGTTGTTCTCGTCATTGCACTAACTTGTAAAGCATCTCAGCCATCACTCCCCATCCTGCCTTCATGTTATAGGGGGCATATGTTACGCACTACTTTTTCATATCTCCTGTTCACTTCGCACACCATATTCTAAAGTGCCAAAACATTGACTATTGCGCAGCATATCCATCACGATATATTGACCAAAACCTCCCTAAAGAATCAAAGGAAAACTACCATAAATCCATTATAGAGAAGGTTGCCTAAAAACCTAATTTTTGACATCAATGCGTTTTGCTCCACTGCCTGCCCACGTTGATGGAAGGTTGCTCAGTTACACCCTCGTGCTTCCAGCATGAGTGTTCATAGGAAAACCCACGCTGAACCTCTTCTAACAGGCTTTCCCAAACTAGAGGAGAAGCTTCGCTCACTAGAACCTTCAGGAACAATGAGCTGGATGTTGGTTGTTGTTGATATGGTTGATCTGTCTCATTTGGGTATCTTGATCTTATCATCATGGGATTTCCCCTTGATATGTGGACCTTACTCCCTCTTTTGTGGATCCCTAACTCCCTATCCCTTCCTATAAATTGACTCCCTTCCATCCCCAAATGGTTGGTCATTGGTTGTTGTATCCCTATGCCGAGATTATGCTTACATGCTACCCATTCTAGCTTGGAGAAGGAGTGCTTGAAGAGTTTTTTCTTGGACTTGGACATCCACCAAAAGGAGGGCTCCAACGTCAAGGCATAAGTTGTATGCTTCCCTCTTTTAGTTCTTAATAAATGCATCTCATGTTCACTTTCCATAATTATGTAAATATTTATGCTATTAGCTTAATGTTGCTTGATACTTAAGTAGTTTATGTTTGATGTATGTTATGTATGCTCTCTTATCTTGCATAGTAATTTGATCTTCCTTGCAGGTATTCGGATGTGAATAACAACTAAGGAATGAGAACTGGAGCGAAAGATTCAAAGCCATCTCTAAGGATCAAGCGATTAGCATTAGAATGAGGTAGGTTTCTCCTTCTTCCTGCATTTTTCAAGCATAAGCTAGGAAAGTGTGTATTATTAGATTTGACCCACTCATTGGGTTAGAGGGGTCACCTGTTAGGCCCATATACTACTAGTGTAACCCCTTATTATTATTAGTACAACCCCCTTATTATATTGATGTACCCATGTAGTGCCCATATTGTTACTATTGTGCCCCATAGAAGCCCACTATTGTTATTATTGTGCCCTTACATTATTATTGTTATGTAGGCTTTGATTATATAATGACCCTTAGACTCCTATATATAGAAAGGAGGTCTTTTCATTTGTATCATCCAAGAATTGTTCATTT
>APFE031482655.1:80732-122572 GCA_000404065.3 Pinus taeda
GGGCAACCTCCTTTACATTACAAAATGAACAATTCTTGGATGATTCAAATGACAAAACCTCCTTTCTATATATAGGAGTCTAAGGAGTCACAATATAACCCAGCCGACCTAACAATAATAATATAAAGCCACAAAAATAACAATAAGGGGATTCTATGGGGCACAGTACTAACAATATGGGGGCAATAGGGGCACAACAATATAAATAAGGGGTACAACTACCATAGTAATGGGGTAATCACTAGTATTATAGGGACCCAACATGTTCCCATGGTACAGGGGCCAATCCTCCTATTCCCGCGGTATAGGTGTGGGATCCTCCTATTCCTATAATAGAAAAGGCGTTTCCTCCCATTCTGATGGCACCCTCTCCAGGTAGTTTTGTCACTCTCTTTAAATGGAGTCGACTGGCAGGATATCATCTTCCTTCCTATGTGCCCTTTTAGATCAAGGTACAAGCTTATAATGTATCTGTACCTAGAACAATCGTAGATGAAGGCACATTTGTTATTATTTCCTCAACCACTTGGCAAGTTATAGGTCCTCTGAAGCTTGTGCCCGTTACCTAGAATCTGTTAGATTTTAACAGAGGAACCAATCAACCCTTATGGATCCTTCTGAAGTTTCCTATTACGTTGGGAGAAAAAATCCTCTTTCTCACTGTGATGGTTGTCCAAATTTTAATTTACTCCTCGGCCATGACTATGTTTATGTCATGGGAGCTCTTGTCTCTTGTCTCTTTCGTGTCATATATTTCTTGCATGAAGAAATAATTTTGGCCATTGATCAACTTTCGTTCATTGGTCCTAGTTTGACTCTTGATCAACCATCTTCCCTAAATTGTCCTTATATGCAAGTGGCATCATCCCTGCCACAGGTTAATTGTGTGGTCACTTGCTCTGTGCCTACGTCTACTGATGATCTAGTCAGTGATATAGTGCATCATGTACTGGGGAATTGGAACCTGATCTTTCCATTATATCCCTTAACATGTATCCCTTCCAGAGCATTATTCTCCCATCTGATGAGAACCTCTTGGAAGCGATGACCTCTTATAAGTCGTAATCAAGGTACCATGAGGATAGTTCTTTTACCATGTCAACCTTGTTAAAAATTGAAATAGGTCCCTATAAGTATGGTTCTTTTCTTGTGTCAAGCTCATTAAAAAATTAAACAAGGTGTCATGAGCATGGTTCTTTTCTTATGTCAAGATTGTTAAAAAATGAAACAAATCCTCTTCCAATTCGAGCCTTTGATTAGATCTCGTAAATTCCCAGTCGAGTCTTTCACTTGATCTCGTAAGTGAACCTTCATTCCATCCACCTGTTAGTAACCAACAGTCTACTTAGGTGAATGAAATGAAGATTGGGGGGCATGTACCTCAAATTGAGTCATTATGTTGGGGGCATGCAAACTTATCTCAAGCATAGTTCCTCTTTGTTTCAAGATTGTGTAAAAATGAAACCAATCTCAAGCATAGTTTGTCTCTGTTTCAAGCTTGTGTAAAAATGAAACCAAATCCAAGCATAATTTTTTCTAATGTTTCAAGATTGTGAAAAAATGAAACCATCTTCAAGCATAGTTTGTCTCCATTTAAATCTTGTGTAAAAATGAAACCATTCCTACTTTACCTCTCATGATTTCCATTTTTATCAACCCGTTTTTGCTAGATGAGCCTTGGTTTTTTCATTCCATTGTCACCATGTCTTTGGATGATCATACACTTTCACTTGGTTACTTTACCCTTGCCAGGGGAACATCTGCGATGATTTATCTTATTAGCCAACCTCTTGACTATTACATGTTTTGAGAAGTTCCATCATGACCATAACTAGTTGCTATCCTTTTATAACACTTGTTCCTCCAGGTGGAGTCCTTTTTCATCTCTTTTCAGACTCCTAAAATATGAAAGATTGTCGAGTACTTGTCGTTTCGAACTCATTAAAGTAAATGAAATGATGTCCACTCAATATAAGTTTAACCCTTTTCCTGACTAAGATAGACTAATGTATGAAAAATGAATACCTTGGTCACACATGGCCAATAGGTTCTCTTGAATATTATTTTCTATCGTTTCGGATTCGAGAGACTATTTACGAAAAAGGACCTCTGGAGTTCCTTTATGAGTCTTTTTCAATCTCTCTAAACATGAAAATGTTGTCGAGTTACCTCACTGTTGTACTCATAAGCTAAAACAATGAAGGACTTGTCACTATGACGAGACTAAGTTACTCCTTCCTAGGGCTCGTTAACAACACTAGGATGGATTCATTCGAAGGATGAACTTATATGATAAGCATATGCTATCCTCTTCAAGCTTGAGATAAAAAAAATAATGAGGTACTCACTAGAAATAGTGGGGAAAATGGAAGGAAATATGTCTTATATTTTTTTTATAAAGGAAGCATGTCACTCTTGAACATGACACTTATCTGTCACTCGTGTTAGGTTTGGGTTATCCCCACTTCATCACTTTCCTTCTTGTGTTTTGGTAATCCATTTGCCTCTCATTTGATTGTATCCATTTTTCATCATGAACTCTGATCCTATGTTGAGTCAAATGCTACCAAATTCTGGAGTCATGTCACCGATATGTTCAAGAGAAGTCCCATTTTCACTTCAAACTGCTTATACACTGTTTAACTTTTTTGCAACAATCCCCAATCACTCCTACCAGCTCTACTAAATCCTATGTCTCATGTCGATGATGTGGGAAGCATTATGGCCCTCCTTCGATGGATCAATTTCTGTGTCTCCAGCTCATTACCTAGGAAGATGGTCTAGAAACTCCCTTTCAGGACCTTGGAGCTTGTATTCCTCAATGGCAGGTTATTCACATTCAATGATAGGTTCACATCAATGGTCTTTGATCAAATGATCCTATGAGTGTTCAAATTCAGCTTCATTGTTCACACTCTTAGACTATGTTGTTGTACCTTGAGAGACATTGTCATCATTGGTGGTTTCTCTCGTTCCTGTTAACGGTTTACATCATTGACTGGTAATCAGGTAGTTTCTACCATGTTTGACTTCAACCCATTTATTCACATGGATAGATTTGTACTTTGGTTGGATCGGGACACAGATGAAGACCCTAGGTTTCATCTGATAAATCCAGGCTGCATGGATTTATTAAGTATTCATGATCATACACATGATCCCTTCTATTCGAATGGTTGCGCCCATGTCATGGATTCATACAAATGATGCCTTCTATTCGGATGGATGCATCCATGCCGTGGATCCATGCACATGATCTTTCCTAGTTGGATCACTGCATCCATGTCGTGGATCTATGTATTGTTATATGCTTACATTTTGAGCATACTTACATCAGAGATGTCAAATATATTGTATTATGTTTGATTTGTAGGTTTCTTGATGGTGGTTCTCCAAAGTCCTTGCCTTGATTTGTAAATCCATTAGGGAAATTTTGAGGTCTAAAATGGGCCTCTAAGGAAATTATAAAATAACAATGGAAATAATAAAATAAGATTAGATTACATCATTAAATTTTAGAGGGAAAAAAGAAAAAACTACTTTTTAAACTTGTATTTTCAACTTATCTCCATGTGGGTTTACTAAAATTTCGAGCGTGAACACTCATTGGATGCATAATTTGATTCTTTATCCAAGGAGAACCGATATTGCATACTTTCGATGGACCCTCCTACACGAAAAATGAGAAATACATGAAAAATGTGATTGCAATAATGGTTTTTCATGTATTTCTCATTTTTCATGTTGCAGGGTCCATCAAAAGTATGCAACATGGGTACTCCTTGGACGAGGAATTAAATTTTTCATCCAATGAGTACTCCTGCTCGAAATTTGATTAGAACCTTAAGGAGATAAGTTGAAAATACAAGTTGAAAAAGTAGTTTTATTATTTTATTATTTTTTAATCTCTTTACTTTTTTATCCGAAAAATGGTGATTCATCCCCCATGGTTGACATCACCATCTTGAATCTTATTGGTTCTTATAAAGTTTATTTTGGTGGTAAATTTTTCTTAGGAGCCCCATTTTAGACCTCATAAGTTCTCTAGTTATTTCAGC
Source organism: Pinus taeda (assembly GCA_000404065.3). Classification (NCBI taxonomy): domain Eukaryota; kingdom Viridiplantae; phylum Streptophyta; class Pinopsida; order Pinales; family Pinaceae; genus Pinus; species Pinus taeda. Next base: position 84,791 of record APFE031482655.1, read on the forward strand.
CATCACTTCCTATTCTGAGTTCATGCTTTAGGGGAATTTGTTATACAATATTTTGTCGCACTCCCAGTCTCATATCCTAAGTGTCTCACTTTGTGTCGTGAATGTCGCAAAGTGACGAAAGATGTCAAAAACATTATATTTACCATGAAACATGTTCAAAAGCATACATGAAGGAATACGAATACTTTCCTTGAATAAATTCTGAAGAACTTGTCCAAAACCCTCTTTTGCAAGTCCAACGCTACTTTTAGTAGATAAACCTGTGTTAGTAACCTTTTGTTTAACTAGTGACTAGCGCTGGCAGTGTGCCTTTTGATAGGAAAATATGCGTTAGCCCTCTTTAGGCAATTTTTCCTAAAATGGAGGAGAATATTCTCCTACTAGAAGTCTTGAGAATGACAAGATGGTTGCAGTTGAATGAGGATTAGAGGGAAACTTCCCATTCCTAGTTCTTGATCCTACTTTCATGGATCTTCCCCTTTAAATGTGGAACCTCTCCCTCCTTTTATGGATCCTCAACTCCCTCTCTTTCCCTATAAATCAAATCCCTACCATCTACTTTTGGTTAGCTGCTGGTTGGCTATTGCTTGGTTGCCCTCTTATGCTAAAACTATGTCTAAATGCTGACCATTTAAGGAGAAAGGAGTGCTTGAAGTTCTTTGCTAGGACTTGGAAACTCATCCAAAGGAGGCTTCCAACATCAAGGCTTAAGTGGTTGTAATTCTTCCCTTACTTTCTATTAATAATACATTATGTGTTTAATTTCCATAAATGCGTTTATCATTACTCATTTAGTGTGATACTCCTTGATTTGTCACATAGTTTATGCTAGAATGAATTATGCTATGTATAATTTTGTCATCTCTATTTGATCTTCCTTGCAGGTATTCATCCACAACGACATAGAGAGGATTTCAATTTGAAGCGAGAAGATTGAGAATGATATCAACGGGCGTTAACATCAGAGTGAGGTCAATCATCTATCTTCCTTTGTATTTTCTTACATAAACTAGGAAAGTTTGCATATATTTGTCTAGTCTGTTGCTAGATCCTCCCTTAGGATTATAGGGATCATTTCTATCCGCCCCAACACTCTTAGAGGATTTCACAGGGTACCCAAAATAAAAGTGGTTGAAGAGTGACTGATATTATTTGAGGATTGGAAAACTAAGATAAGAATATTCGTAAAAGGACTTACCTGGTGAATAATTAGATAGGGTATGTGCCTTAAGTGGTGATGGTGGTGTCCACATGTATGCCTCCCATCCTTGTGCTCTAATCTAGTGGATATATAGAGCTTGTTAGTCAATCCCTTGCTATATTGCTATTTAACAACGCTGATTATGATGTTGATGCTTAGAGATGGCTTATCAATACGACTCTTCTTATGAGAATATTTCAATTTGAGAGTATCCTCGTACTGGTTATGTAATTATGAATACATGCCTAGTTAAGAGGGAGTGTTTAAAAAGGGTAACTAGGTTTAGTCTTCATAATTATCATTATACTTGTATCATTATGTATTTTATGTAAAAAGCAAAAGGAAGAAAAATAAGAAAACTATTTTTATTATCATTATTTTATTAGATAAGCACGCTATTCATGCTTCTAGGAATTTTTGATTAATAGAGTCAAAGTCCTATTTGGACCTACTATAGAAAAAAAGGAGAAAAAAATAATTCAAATTGTAATTTGGGTCAAAATTGCCTCTAAGATGCCAAGTCGGCCTTGCCCCAGAAGACATGTTTTTTCGGACCCCTCTAGACATTATGAATATAGGATGATTTGAGCTCATTTGGACACACACAATTCATAGTATCTATTATGAAATTTCACAGAAGGAAGGAGGGCCAATGTTTGAAGTTAATAACAAAAAAATTGCTTGGATTTGTGTATGTTCTACCTTGACACATCTCTTATTGAAGGATTATTTTCTAATGTTGTACTTGTTGCTGGTATCTTGCTACTGATGGATTTGTTGTGCAGAAGGAGGGTCTAAATTGGTCTATAGAGGGTTGGAGTCTTTATATGGTGATGGATCTTGGATATCTCAATTTGATATGATTGTATAAGAAGAAAAAATTTATGGGTTTTCCCCTTGGAAGGGTTTTGCCTTGGCTTGAAGCCTATACTATTTTGTTCATTTTTTTCTTGTGATATTAATGTTTATGTTTTGGTAATTGTTTGACGAAAGAAACATAATAAAGATTAAAAGGAAGCCAAAACATTTCATAATCAATTATCAGAAAATGATAAATCTACGCTAATTCATAAGCCTCCTGATTTCTCAACATCCTCTAGATACCACACTAAGCCTCCACCCAAAAATACTGAACCAAACAAATAAGAGCCATAGAACTATAACTATAAAACAATCTGAAATAAGATAATATTAAAATTAATGCTAGCAGAGTTGGAGGAGATGAGCTCCCGAAGACCCCAAAAGAATTATGGTGCAGGTCCTCGCACCAGTGGACGTGCGAGCTGATTGAATGTAACCCTACAATCACCTAGAAATTATAAAGAGTCTAGACAATGATATGGAGTGAGTGAGGGAAGGCAAAACATGAGGGCCTAGACCTTCGACAGCTATTAAACCCAAAGTACAGGTGCGGCGAACGAAAGATCCGATAAGTAGCCTGGTAACACAGTGACGACACCAAATGTTCGCAACTCACTTGTAGCAATTCTTGGAAGTTGAGGAGGTCTCAAATTTTTTCGTATTAATGCTCAACATTTTCATTAGTTGTTGTCATGTGATTGCATGGGAGTAATTGACCACACCATCCGCCTCTTTAATGCTTGGGGTGATGGTGGAGTGGCAAGTTTGGTCCCCCTCCCTCCCTACTACACATTCCAAACACCCTCATAGGGATAATGATGATTGCATTTTTCATGTTATATTTGAAATGTATTTTGTTTTGCTATTATATTAAATATACTATTAATGAAATTTTATTATATTAGAAAACAAACTTTTTGAATAATTTAGTATGAGGAAGAATGTTATATATTTTTTTTTCAACATAAAATTGATGTATAATATTTAAAAAAATTTTAAAATTAAGTTTAATTATTATAAAATATTTTCATTATCCATATTATATTATATATATATATATATTTTATATTTTTTTTTCTCAAGGGATACGAGGAAGTAGGCGAGGCAAAAAATAAGGGAGGAAGGAGGAGGGAAGGAATATTGAGGAGATTTGGCAGGGGATAAGTGCACCGAGACAAATTTTGAAAAATGGGATTTAAAACATCAAAGGAAAAATAAGAAGGGACAATAGGTGCAAACATTCCTGTCAAAGAAGTTGTGGAAACTGTTGAGGGAGGAACCACATATCTTCAAGTCTCCATTAAGGTCGCAATAGGAGTGCTATGGAAAGTCTCCACAGGAACTGACCCTCTACCATTCGAACTAGAAGTAGGTGCAGAGGAATTATCCTTTGAATTTTTACCATCTGTGTCCAAACTATGAGAAGGGAGGCCTCCCGAGTCTAAACCCTTTGATGGTTTTTGGATCCATTTCTTCTTAATTCTTCCATTGGGGCAATCTTCTCCCATATGACAATAGGAATGACAATGGGAACATTTATATGGAATTACTTCATAATATATGTCTTTGTTATGGGTCTTTGTCCCAACTTATATGGTGATTGAATCTGCAAGGGCCGACACCAAGTTGAAATCCACTAGTATTTTGGCCATCACCATGTAACCAATATTATTATAGGAAGAATCAACTACATAGAATAAACATAATATATTTCTAATATCTCTAAACATTTCCTTTGACTAGAATTGTAGAGGGAGGGCCATAATTTTAACCTAGACTGGAATCAACAATATTCATTTGGATCAAGCATCGAATTCTATAGTCCAATTCTTTAGATATAATGCTTATGAACCCCATTGCTACCAACATTGAAGCAGAGCATCTTCATTCACTTGAGAGGATCTAAGCCAACCCACCCATATGTTTTCTATAATGATACAATGAGGTGAGTATCCCAAAACAGGAGCAAAGTGCTTGTCCATCCAACTACTCATTACCGCCATGTCCATTATTTTACTTGCGAAATGAACAACCACTATAGTTTATTCCATCTTAATGATATTGTTAATCTTGAAATTGACACCCAAAACTAGGTTTTTCTCTTCAACCTTCCTTTTCACACATGTTTACTTATTTTTGGGGCAGTTTTGGGTGCCAGATGGAGGGAAGGTGACCAAATATTTGATGATGTACCCCCACTGAACATTTCCAAGGTAAGGAGGTCACAAAGGAAACCAAGAGAAGAAACATGTAGGCATCATATGGTTACTGAAAATAGGGTGGCCAAGCCCTCTAAACCAAAAGGTAAAGATACAAGTGAAAAATTAAAACCAAAAGTTGTATCCTTGAGGTTTTAGGAGGAGCCAAATCTAGAGTGGTGAGGGTTTGGTGGGTGCATGCTAACATAAAAGGAGATGGAGAAGAAGTGAGTTTGTTGAGGGAGCATAAGGGTGCTATCGGAGAGGGTCCTGTGACATGGAGGGATAAGCATACATCGCACTAGGAAGGAGAGACTAACAAGATAAGGGTTGTTCCTGAGGTGTTAAAGGATTCAGGTTTAGGGAAGATCCTAGGATCAATCTATATTTTGAGGCCCTCTTAAGGGTCCTCCAAATACTCTATAAAATCCATGTCCATAGATCAGACCAAAGTATTCAAGGGCCCTTCAGGTCTAGTCCCTCATAGAAACTAAACCTTTGCTTGCATTTCAAACCTTTCTCTCCTCCCTGAGGACCATTTTATCCCTCCCCTTACTACTCCTCAGAATCATCCCTATAATATCAGGTTACTTTCTTCTTGTTCATATGAGAGTGGCCTCCCCAAGGGGGTTTTAACTAGAACGAGGAGGAGGACTAAGAATTTTAAATGATGAGATGACCCGAGGACTTGGTCGTGGAAAAAAGTCTTTTATCTCCTCATCCATGAAGAAAACTTCCTCTTAGGTTAATTAGGGTAAACATAAATCCATCATTGGGGCACTTATAACATCAAGCCTTGGTTTTCTAGCCCTACAAAAATCTTAGCCATAAAGAGATTGATCTCTACTCTCTCCCCTCACATTATTTTTCTTAAATAAATGATGATTGATGGACCTAGGGCAGAGCCCATTATGTCACCTATGCTTCCTCATTGGTTCTTTCATTATGATGATGTCGTGGGGATATTAGAGGGTTTGAATACTAGATGGAATACCAACCTTCTCCACTTTTCACTAGTATGGGTCTCTCAATTTTGTTTAACAACACCATTTATTTATAGGGAAAACAATTTTCTCTTTTACCGATTTAAATATATACGGTCCATACCTAGATAGGAAGCTATTATGGGAAAACTTCTTCAATTAACCTTCTTTCAGATCATAATTTATCTATCTCTGGGGAGATTTAAATTTTGCACTAGGACAATATGAAATCTGGGGACCCTTGTTCCATCTTGACCCTCTAGTAGATTATTTTGTGGACAATATTAACAATGCTGGTTAAGTGGATGTCCTCCCTGCAAAAATTCTCCCTACAATGACAACTAATAGGACAATACCCATATACATAGCTAAGAGACTTGATTGTTTTCTCATTTTAGAAAAGATTCTAGATCAAAATCTACAAATTTGAGAGTGGTTAGCCTCTGGGGGAGTTTCATATCAGAATCTAAAAATCTTGGACATGAATCATAGATCCCAAAATCCTATGAGTCCCTTTAAATTGAACCCTAGTTGGCTTGACCATCCATCCCTTATTAAAAATTTTAGGGAGGATTGGTCTAACTGAATTTATACCTTGGGATCATCTCCTTTGATACAATTCTAAGAGAACTTACAAAAGATAAAAAAAAAATCTCACAATGGGAAAAGGAGAAATAAATCTAGGATGAGAGGTTTCTATCCAAAAATGAGGAAAAATTATGAGATCTCCTGGAAAATTCTTGTCATTCCTCTCTCTCTAATGAGAAATTAATTGCTCAAAAATCCCTAGAGGTAAAAAAAGGGTCCTTCTTCTTAAGAAGGAGAATGAATGGGATTTAAAGAGCATAACTCTATGGCTCCAGGTAGGGGATGAGAATACAAAATATTTTCATAGAATAGAAAGCCACTATAAATCCATAAGCATTATTTGGGAAATCAATAAGGTTAATGGCTCAAAAACCTCTTCCTTCAAGGACATTGCAAAGGAAGGTATATCATACTTTAAGGATATTTTCAAAAATCCTAGAAGAGAAAACATAGACAAGATCCTCCAAATGGTTTATTTTTCCCCACACTTTGTAAATAATGATGAAAATGAATAATTAATGAAAGAAATCACCAAACGAGAGCTAGAAGCAGTATTACATAGTTTCCAAAAAGACAAAATCCTAGGTGTGGATGGCCTCATTGAATTCTATCGGGCTTGTTTTTATTTGATCAGTGATGACTTATTGAGAGTGGTGGGATATTCCAAACAAAATGGGAGAGTCTTAGCCCCATTCAACTCTAATTTCATCACCCTCATCCCAAAAATAGATAATCTTGTTTCTTTTGATCATTTTCAACCTATTTCTCTATGCAATTTTGTCTACAAAATCATCTCCAAGACTTATCACCATCCAATTAAATCTAACTCTCTTTGAGCATATTTCATTAGAATAATTCAGGTTTTTTAAGTATCGACAAATCCATGAGGCGATTGAGCTCACTCAAGAGGGTCTACATTCTATCCATATTCACAAGCAAAAACCCGTCATCTACAAAGTGTATTTTTCAAAGGCCTTAGATAGAGTGGATTGAATCTACATGAAATTGATTCTCCTTCATCTTGGATTCAATGCTTCATTTGTAATTTGGATTTACAGTTGTATCAACATTTCCTCTATGGATCTTTTGATCAATGGATCAAATTCATCCTTCTTTAATCCTTACATAGTTCTTACATAGGGCTATCTCCTTTTTCTTCTTGTGGCCTTAGTTCGTAGAAATTCCATCCTCAATGCAAACACATGACATCTTATTAGAGATATTGAGATCTCCCTTCCATGTTCACTCACACATATTTTATTTGTGGATGATATCATCCATAGATTTTGGCAATCTACAAGCCATACAAAACATATTATAATTATTTTCTATGGTAATAGGTATGAAAATAAACCATGGGAAGTCTATCCTTGATGGGAATGCTCTAGATATGAATGGATCTAACCTTATTTACCGAATACTTACATATGTCACCTCACCTATTGGGGACCTCCTAAAATACTTGGGATTTCTTTTAAAGCCAAAAAATACAAAAATGATGAATGGGCTTGGATCAATGTCAAAATTGAGCTTAGAACTTGGAACTGGTGCAATTAATGGCTTTCTAGAGCAGGAAAGATGATTTTATGCAAGGCAGTGATTGAGGCTATTCCTGTATACTGGGCATCATTAGCATGGATTCCCCGAGTAATTATCAATAAAATAAAGTAGATCTCCTTATGATATTTCTAGGCTGGGAAACATGAACTTAGACCCTTTGCACTCACAAACTAGTCCTCCATAGCCCTCCTAAACCCCTTACGAGGACAGGGGTCGAAAATCCTCACTTGGTTCTCAAAGCATTCATTGCAAAAGGAATTTGGATTTTGATTCAGGGCATTAGGCTCTAGGCTCAAACTATGGTAAAAAATTACATTCTCCCATCTACTACTCTGGGTTGGGTTAGAGCCCCTAGAAGATCCTCTCGAAACAAATCCTTAGTCTAGAAAGCAATATTATAATTTGCGAATAGCATCATTCAAGGTCTCAGATGAAAAGTTGGGGATGGCTCAAAACTTATTTTTGGGAAGGATTCTTTGATAATAAGTGGGGAATAGCATATTCTCTTGGAACAACTAATCCAAGCCTTAAATACTCATGGCATATTCTATTTGCATCAAACCTCCACTAGGGTAGGTTTCCCAGGCCAATAATCTTAGAAGAGGGCCAAGGATTTAAATATTGATAGGGACTTGGATCTAGAATGGAATCGGTATACCAATTCTCTTCATCATAATCTCATCTCTCTCTTGAATTTTGAAGAAATTTTAGTTTGGTCATATGCTCCTAGAGATTTCTGCAATCCAAAATATGGTACCTAGCCATTGCACAACAACCAAATGCTCACCCACCTCCCTAGTGGGAAAAAAAACTATGGAAAAAAATATGCCTGCCCAAAATGAAACTTTTTATGTGGATTCTCCTTAAAAATAAAGTCCCAACCTGGGATATACTTTAGAAAAGATCCTTTTGTGGGCACAACATATTCTCACTTTGTTTAGAGGATGTAGAAAATATCCCCCATCTCTTCATACAATGTCCCTTCATAATATGAACTTAGAGAGAGATTGATAAATCCATCAGAGAAAACTATACTTGGAAATTAAACTCAGTGGATGAATGCCTAAAAGTCTGGTTGGATAGGAAGTCCCCTAAATGTTGAAAATGCAACAAGAAATCCTAATTTAATTTTTTCCTTGAATCAAATTAGGAATAAAATTGTAATTCCAAATCACATGATAACTTGTATGAGTTAACTAAGTTAATTTTACCTAGTTAGCTCAGTTAATTCGAGTTGAGGGTCTAACTTGAGTCATCTAGAGTATCTCCTACTTTATAGGAGCCCTGGTCGAGTTTATTTTGAGTTGTACTTAATTAATTCAGTTTAACTAATTTAAAGTTAGTTAAACTAGTTCCAACTGATGGAGGAACTAGTAGGAGGCTAGACCAAGGGGTGCTGCTTCATGTGTTCAACCAGTTAACTGATGATTCACTCATAAATAAGTCATACATTTCATATCTAAGAGTTACCCAATTGATATTGGAGTTCAAGGGTATTGTACTATTAGTTGTATAATCATTCGAATTGTATAGGTGGTGCATGTAGCCAGACTATGAGGATTGTGAATTCATATTGAAGAATTTCCCTAATTAATAGGGGGATAATTCCCAAGGAAACAACGCAAGGAAATAGGGACTTGGGCAAGTAGAAAATTGGCTAATTATTGGCCTAGGATTGTCTAGGAAACAATGTGATAGATAAAGATAGTGTAGAGGTTGCTTGGGTTTGAGAAAAGCATTGTAATCCTCTCATATTTCATGACTAATGTAATATACAGATAGTAGGGGTTTTTAGTTGTGGCTTTCCCCAAGAAATCATTGTGTAATGTGTTGACTGAATTCTTTCTCTTTTATGCTTCATGATTTCTTGATCAATTAATTGTTTTCGTTGATGAGTAGAGTAGATTCAAGTGTTTTGTTCTAGAAAATTACATAAGCAATTTGAATCTACAAGGAATTTCTACACTAACAATATAAAATCTCTTCCTTTGATCATTTGTTGGGGCATTTGGTTAAATAGAAGCAAGTCAATTTCTAAAAATCAAGGGAAATCATACATCATAGTTGCAATAAACAATCTATCCCTTCAAACTTCTCTTCCTATACATCAGTCCACTACGAGAATTCAAAACTATTATGAAGTTGAAATTGTAAAAGACAAACTATGGGCTTCCTTTGACAGAGCGTCACAACAAAACACTTCCTTGGGTGGCTCAAGAGGCATAATCTATTTGTCATATTCTCATTCTTTCTCCTTCTCTTACAACATTGGAAAGGCTTCAAACAATCATGTTGAATTATTTACTTTAAAATTACCATTACAATTGATTGAATTTATCCCTATCTCTGATCTCAATATCTTTTGAGATTCCTTGGTTGTTATAAAATGGATGCAAGGAACAAAAAGATTGAGAAACCACAATATACTTCCATTATATCAAAATTTTATCAAAAGAGTAAGATGTTTTTCTCACTTTTCTTTCACACATATACATAGGGAGCAAAATGAAAGGCTGATCAACTTTCGGAAGGAGGATTGGCACTCGATCAAGAACAATGAAAAATTGAAGAAAGCAATGAAGGCACAATCAACCAACACTAGTTGTTCCCTTGGGAATAATTAGTCACACATGACTTTCTTTTTGCAATATATATATAGTTTGGTTTACCTTAATCTTTCAAAGAAACAATTTCATATTTTGAAAATTATATAATAGGTTTTTTTGGATCTCACAGGAACTTGTTTTCACACGGAAGGCACAATACTGCTGGCATTTTACAAATTCACCCTTCCCCCTCTTTTTAGCTAAGGTTCAGAGAATATGCTATACATAGACAATAGGATACTTGCAAGGAAATGCTTGGTGTTTAAAGTTTTTATCATGGACTTTTTTATGGAGAATATAGATATATTATGATACCTATAGAGCATAAACATATTTAATTCTAAATATGTAAATTTTGATAATGTACTCATCATATTGGATCTAATATTTTGGGCCTTTGTGCCAATGGAATGCTATGACATCTATGCTAAATGCATTTTATTTTGGCTATAAATAGAATATTTTTTTTTCTTTGAAAAAACCACACACACACACACACACACACACACACACACACACACACACACACACATATATATGAAAGTAAAAAAAATCTTGTTTGATTATAATAATAGTAATAATAAGTGAAAGTAAAAAAATTCGTATTTGATTATTGAGCAATTTCTGCATCCTCATATGAGGGAGATGTGTAATTCCTTTAGTGCTTAACATAGATTCAACATGATGCATTAAAAAAATATTAATAACAAAAAAATAATTCAATGTTCACCTCAAGTAAAATATCCATATTGAAATTGAAAGTATAAAATATCTTATAGCTAAAACATTTCAGTGGTGTGTTATTTAATATGAAGGCGTGCAGTTCTTTTCATTCTTAACATGGAGATGATATGTGACACACACACACACACACATATCCTTCAGGGTTAGCTCAATTAGTTGAGTCCCTGTCATTAAAGAACCTTTATTATTGAAAGATCACGAGTTTAATTCTCTCGATACTCTCATGGTCATGCTTTGTGGTTGAACTAACATGAATTGATCCCTTCGGGTGGATTTGCCTAGTATGAATATTCGGTGGATGTAGTGGTCACTGATATCTAAGGTTCATGAACCACATAGGATATATATATGTGTGTGTGTGTGTGTATGTGTATATATGTGTGTGTGTGTGTGTGTGTGTGTGTGTATGTGTGTATCTACACACACACACACACACACACACACACACACATATATATCTTAACTTTACATATTTCATGCATGAAGAAGGATCAAGTCTCTCAAGGTGCCTTTTTTTTTCAAATGAAAAATTTGATGAATGGTTTGCACCTTAAGAGATTTGGCCCTCTTGATGCATAATAGATACAATGTTGATTTTTTTTTATTTGCTTAATGTTGTACCTCAGGAGATAGTTCCTGGTTGTGGGGGAACCAGTGGCTGAGACATTTTGAGATTGAATAAAAAGATAATGGAAGGAAGGACAAGCCATGAGGCCTTTCAAAAAAAACTTCTATGTTTGAAAACCTAGCCTTCTAAAGCATAATGGCAAGAGACTATGAGAGTTGCAGGGTGGAGAAGTAAAGCAGAAAAATGAAGGAGACAAAGTTTTGGCACATGCACTTAAGAATCTATGCTTCAACTCTGTAGAAAGAATGATGGATGAAGAAGAAAAAGTATGAATGAGATTCCCAAATGTGGAATGCTTCATTCAGGGCTTTAGGATTAATTTTAATGATTACAACACAATTTTAATGAGGACAATGAAGTAAATTCATTAAAAAATAAAATTAAGCACCAAATGCATCTTACACTATCCAAGAGAGGAAAACATATATGAATGCTGGAACACATGATAAAAACAATCATTGCAACACCAATGCTAGAATCAAACTGCAACATCATGTTCAACTTTCAGAATGAATTTTGTCTACATTGCTAGTTATGGGTGACTGTGCCCTTCAGAACCCCTATAAAAAATAACTCTCAGAATTTTATTATTTCCCTTACTCTAATTGCCCTGTAATTTGGTTATGAAACTAACTCATAGAAAGTTACGTAACTATCTATTTTCATTGACAGTAGCTCTTGTAGTTAAATACACGAGTTATTGTTTTGGAATGCTTTTATAAATTTAATATTATATATAACATTATATATAATATTAATTTTATATCTCTCATGTATCATCAATATAAGAAATCCATCCATTTAATATGATTCCATACATTACAATCCAAAAATATATATGAGTTCTAAACCATTTAGAATGAGATTTGGAGTGTAATAAAATATGTGTGAGTCCCATCAAACTATAGTCACACAGTACATTTGTATTGAGGTGGAAGCATGCAATACTAGATAATGGTTTTGGAAACCCACTTTTCGCTCCCCGGGACCATCCTTGGCATTTTATGAAAAAGGAGAGGAGTGCTATCATACTTAATTACAACCATTGATCTATTCGATAAGAAGTTTGAGAAAACTGCTTACGGAATCACACTTTGACTTAATATTCATGCATTTTGTGCCACCGGGAAACCATTGGATTTGGGTACAAGAGTTGTTGATCTAGATTTAAATAGGAACGCAACAAATTATAGATATAACCATAAGTACAGAGATGCAACATAAATAATACTTCATTTCATTAATGTAAAATACTGAAATATGCTTACAAACAGAAATGGAAATAAACCAGCTAGGGCAATAGTAGCTTATCTCTGAGAAGAGATGTGGTGGCTAAATGCCTCTGAACTGTGTTACAATGAGGCTTGAAGGCCTATTTATTATTGAAAAACAATGGAAAACCCTAAACATCTAAAAACCTAACCCTAGGAGATGAAACACCAAACTGTGGGCCCCATTTGTGTAAACTGGTACATCAAATTCTTGGGGTCACAACTTTGGCATACGATCTCTGTTTGATGCACACAATACCTTGCTAGAAAGATCTATCCGAGGACTATAAATTTAGGTCCTTAAAATAGCTTCGGAAGTTTAGGACCCAAAAAAATACTACAAATAGTAAACTATGCTATAATTAAGGAAACTGAAAAACTGAAAGAAACAGTTGTGGGGGTCCAAGTGGGATAGGTGGGTGGCCACCAACATCCACTTGGATCATTTCTCCCCCCTTAGGAAGCAATGGTCCCCATTGAATTGAGTTCCTCCATGAGATGAGAAAACTTCTACTGAACTTGGTCCCTAGTGAGCTGTTCTACAACCTCTGATGTGTCTAGTAATGGTGGGAAGCTTGGTTGAGGGTGGTCCACATTGAACACTCAGTGCAAGCTTGACCTGAAAGTGCAACAGTACCCCTGTGGGTGAGGAGAGGTCCTTATATTCTTTCATGATTGTATCCACTTGCTTCTACCACGTGGAGGAACCCTTCCTAGGGGCCATGGATGTGGTTATGATCTTCCCCACACTTTGAGAGCAAACCAGACAGAAAATAAATTTCCTACTCTGGGAGATGATCTTACTGCCTTTCTTAGCAGAGATCAAAGTGTTGATCTAAAGATGATTTGAGGTTGTCATTGATGTCAACCCAAGTAGCACTAGGGGCTACCCTGATCTTGCAAGGGATTTTTCCTTGACAACTTACTTTATTTTGACTCAAGGATCTTCTAGATGGATTCTAATCGTCGAGATGTTTCCATTGATATATGTCACGCCAAGTAATTCTTCATGGTTTGAGAGATATTCATGTTTTAAGTTAGTAACCCCAGTTAGTGGGCTAAAACCCTATGGGGTTGTGGCATGGAACTCATAATTGGCTTTGGTCATTGAATATTAATTAATTAATAATTTTTTAAGCTCCTAAAATTCCTCCAACATTCTCTATGGAAGCCCCTCTCAATTCTATAAAAAGAAATATCATATATCCTCCAAATGTAGTGATCATGGAATTTTTGCTATAGCTTCATTTATGCAAAGTATTAGATTCGGAAATGAAAATCCATTTGATTCACAATTTTGATGAACGTCATAACCTAATTTTAGATCTTGGTTCGATATATTTACGAAGATATGATATGTGGAAGTTAGGGTTTTTGCAGGCTCCCGAATTTCATCTCAAAGGAGTGACCTTGGGAAAATCATCATAACTCTCTCTCTAACAAGAGGATTAGAATTATATAAAAAGTGGCAGATGGTGCATGGACTATAGTTCCTGTGTATCAATTTCAGAGCCGAAGGTGGAAACAGTGACACGTGGCACATCATACGAGTTACCTCTACTGAACTAGTCCATAATTAGGTCATTGTGAGAGATTGGACATAACTTTATCTTGAAGAGTCCAAATCGGGTCAGACCTGTGGCATTGGAAAGAAGACTCAAAGGGCTTCTACAAGATTGAAGATCACATGTTGGGGATATGAAATCACGGAGATACATTAGATTAACTATCATGCTCCTAGAAGGTGAGAAAAACTAGATCAAGTGCTGTCAAGGGGTGCAAAGGACCAAACTTTCTAGGGCAACAAAGAGAAAGGTGCAACAAAATGATGCTACAAAGGTAAGCTAGAAGTAAGTGTATTATATATATGCATTTTCATTTCTTAATTGCATTAGGTTCTTTGTATTCTAATTTGTTGTTTTTGTTTAGCACCGACATATGCTCTGCAGGATGAGGTAAGTTTTCCTATTATCATGTCATTGGTATTTCCTTGAAGAATTTTTGCAGGTATTATATATTCATCAAGAGAAGACTCAATGCATAATCTAATGATCTGAAGAGTGAGAAAGGGTAGCATGAAAAGAGCAACAATCAAGGTGCAGAGCAACAACAAGAAGTTCACCATATGAAGTTTTCAAGTGGGAAGCACTGCATACAAATATTATAAAAGTATCATTGTACAGAGTCATTGTAAAAGCATCATTGCAAAAGTTGTACAAGTGTCTATTTTCCAAGAGTTGAAGAGGCAGTGTTAGGAGGTCTAGGATCATCATTAGGTGGTTGTTTCATAGTTGGGGTTATGGCCTAGTGTGTCGTCTTCTTCTACATCATTTTATATCATTGTAAAGTGGACCATTTTCCCTGGTACGGGAGCCCATTCTTCTTTTATTCTTCTATGGGGTGGTAGGTGGTGCTAGGCCGATGCATGAAGTCATCAACAGGTTCAAGCCTATGAAAACTTCAGGGTGGTAGGGTGGTGCTAGGGTGAGTTGTAACACATTAGGTGTTGGGGCATCCATTTAGTTGACTACTGAAGAATCTCGGGTGTTGGAGCATCCATCTAGTGGGAGCTGGAGAAGAACGATTTTCTAGAATTCTAGGAGGTTGTTGCTTTCATTTTAGTGGGACTGAATATTAAAGAATTTATTAGAAAAACGTTTGGTGGTTTTTGACCCAGAGGGGGTTTTCCACCTAAAATATTTGTGCCT
This sequence comes from Pinus taeda, assembly GCA_000404065.3. NCBI lineage: Eukaryota > Viridiplantae > Streptophyta > Pinopsida > Pinales > Pinaceae > Pinus > Pinus taeda. Next base: position 100,139 of record APFE031482655.1, read on the forward strand.
CCCGGGTTCTTTTATTTACTATTATTGCTGTATAAATGTTAATAATAATTAAAGATTAACTAATGCTCTAAAAATATTTAAAAGTGCTAATTGCTAAGGAATATTGATTCATCCCCCCATCTCAATATTTTCCAATAATTGGTATAAGAGCTTGGTTCCTTTAGTAACAACTTAACTGCTAGAAGTTAGTTTCAGAGCATAGAGATGGGAAAGTCAAAGAAGCGGGTTACAAGGATTTCAAAGGAAGGTACAGGTACAAAAAAATCTCAAGAAAGTGAGTACTGTGTACCAATCCCTGATTTTGATGCAGTAATTACTAGATATGGGAATCCAGGATGGAAGTATCTTTGCAGGCACATGGAGTATGGGAATCAGTTGTTTCTACAGACACATCTACCGATGAAGCTAAAAGGAACAATTCAAAGGCCATGAATGTAATTTTGAATGTTTTGCCAAATTATGTGAAAACAAAAGTTGGTCAATGTTCAATAGTTAAAGCTCTTTGGGAAAAGCTTCATAATCTCTATTCAACAAAGAAATCAAATCAATATGTTATTGAAAACCCAGATCCTTTTGTGTATGATGAAGAAGGGTTGACCATAGAATAATTTTCTAAGGAGGCAATCAAGCTTATAAAAGAACTCAAGGCTAAGAAGATCCATTCCAATTCTCTTGAAGAACAAGTTCAAGGTCTCAAAATTGAAGTTGAAGAACACAAATGTATTGAAGAGTCACTTCAAAGGAAGTTGGAAGAAATCAATCATACAACGACATGAAACCTCAAGAGAGAAGTCCAACAGAAGCAACAAGAACTCGACACAACATTTGCAGAGATTAGAAGGATCACACAACAGATGCAAGAAGCAGAAATTGAAAGGAAGGAATCTGATCAATGATACATATCCACCGTTGACCAAAAGCAAAAGGAATTAGAAACATATTCAATAGAAATAAGCAGGCTCAAGATTGAAAATGAGAAGCAAAAGGAACAGATACAGGTTCTCAATAGAGAAGTAGAGAAGACCACTCTTCTCAAGCTACAGGTTGAGGAGGCAAAAGAAGGAAGATCCTGAAAATATGGTTTCAAGAAGATCTTGCTCAAAAGTAAGAAGAACTTGATGCAACTCGTGATGAGATCAACAAACTCAAGGGATCGCAAAAAGAATACTTACAAGATAATATAGATGAAGAAGCGAAAATGAAGGCAATTAAAGATGGTAAAGCTCACGCTGATGAAGGTACAAGCTCCACAGCTTCGCAGGATGATTCTAAGAAGGAAGTTGACCAAAGTGAAAATCCAAAGAAGAATGTTGCAACTCCGAAGAACAAGACCAAAGCAATCAAGTACAAAGGACCACAAGAAACTACAACACCGCCTCCAAAGAAGAATGAAAAATATTCCAGGTATGTTCATTTATTTAATGGTTATTTCTTTTTATGTGCTAACTATGGACATATGGCTAAGGATTGTGAAGTTTTTGACAGGAGCAATCATTATCTGCAAAACCCTAGAATCAAGTTTGCAGGATCACGAGACAGGTTCCACGATGATTTTGGCAAAAGATAATACGTGCTAGATGGGTCAAATATTGAATGTTTCAAATTCCATAACTATGACCATAGTGCTCGTGGTTGCATATATCAGATGGAGTCCCCTATGGACAACATTGAATGCTTCAAGTGTCATAACTATGGGCACATAGCTCGAGATTGCAGGAATAAGAAGGTCTGGAAAAGGAAACAAGTACAGGAAGACAAAGTAGATAACAAGGTTTCAATAGTTATGCTTTCAGGATTTGTAAAAGAAAAAGGTCATGATGAATTAACAATTTCTTCAGATAATGGCTCAAGTCAAGATGGCCCATTAGTTGACTCACTATTTTGAACAATCTGGCTTGTTGACTCCTTAATTTTTGTACAAGAGAAGTCCATGCAGTAATATATGGCACAAGTCTACGATTGAAAGGAAGCTAGTTTGAACAAGATGGTAGTTTCATTAAAGATTCAAGGGGAGCAAAACAATTGAAGGATTACAGGTTACTAGGAACACGACAAGATTAGTCTGCAAAGCATATGCACAAGTGGAAGGAATTGATTTCGACGAAACATTTGCATCAATTTCCAGAATGGAAGCCATCCAGATGTTTCTCGCCTATTCATGTTCAATAAAAATAAAATTCTACCAAATGGATGTTAAGTTAGCATTTCTGAATGGAGAATTAGAAGAAGTTTACATCGAACAAGCTGAAGGTTTTCTACTATAGAAAAAAGAAGACTATGTTTGCAGGTTAAAGAAAGCTCTATATGGTCTCAAGCAGGCTCCTAGAGCATGGTATGCTTGTCTTGATGGATATCTACGTCAACAAGGGTTCAAGAAAGATACTGCTGATAGCAATATTTACGTAAAAATAGATAAAGATAATTTAACAATCGTTAAGGTATATGTGGATGATATAATATTTGGTAGCAATGATGATCGACTAAGTAAGAACTTTGCTACAAAAGATGCAAAGTGAGTTCAAGATGTCTTTACTTGGTGAGTTGACATACTTCTTAGGGCTTCAAATATCTCAGCAAGAGAAATGAATATTTATATGTCAAGCCAAGTACATCAAGGAAATGCTCAATAAATTAAAAATGGAAGATTGCAAACCCGTCTTTACTTCGATGGTAACAGGTTGCAAATTGAGCATAGATGACACATCTAAGGATGTGGATCAGAGGTTGTACAGATCTATGATTGGTAGTCTTCTATATGTAACAACCTCTCGACCAGATGTTATGCAAGCAGTTGGACAAGTAGCAAGATTCGAAGAAGCACCAAAAGAATCACATATTATTGCCGTTAAAAGAATTCTTCGATATCTAAAGGGCACAACAGAATATGGCTTGTGGTATCCCAAGGGAAACAATCTCATTATTCAAGCCTTTACAGATGCATATTGGGCAGAAGCGTTGATGATAGTAAGAGTACTAGTGGAGCAACGTTCTATCTAGGTGGTTGTCTCGTATCATGGTTGAGCAAAAAGCAAACCTCAATCTCGTTATCCACAACAAAAGTAGAATATATGGCGACAACAACTTGTTGTACTCAAGTTCTTTGGATGAAGAAAACTTTTCAATATCTTTAGGTCAAGTTTGATGAGCCTATTCCCATATTTTGTGATAACACCAGTGCCATCAATATCTCCAAGAATCCCGTGATGCATTCCAAAACGAGTCACATTCCGATTAAATATCATTTTTTCAGAGAGCAGGTCGTCAAAAGCAATATTGAGATTGAATATGTTGGTACAAAAGAAAAAATCGTTGATATCTTCACTAAACCTTTACCTTGTGAAGCATTTGAATATCTTCACTAGAAGCTTGGTATTCTCCCAAGTTCTCATTAGATATTCCTTATTCAGAAAATAAAGGGGGAGTGGAAGTGTGCACAGGTCCGCAGGATGGTTGTGTGTTAGGGGGAGTTACCCTTTTCCATTGATGTGAAAGTGGGAGAGAAGGCAATAGGAAGAGGTGCCCTAGTTGCAAGGGGGAGTACTTGTGTTGCCATCAATGCCAATGGAGGATATTTTTGATCTAAAGATGATCTGAGGTTGTCATTGATGTCAACCTAAGTAGCACCAGGGGATGCCCTGATCTTGCAAGGGAATTTTTCATTGACAAATTACACTATTTTGAGCCAAGGATCTTCTAGATAGATTCTACTCATCGAGATGTTTTTGTTGATATATGGCACTCCAAGTAATTCTTCACGGTTTGAGAGATATTCATGTTTGAAGTTAGTAACCCCAGTTAGTGGGCTAAAACCCTATGGGGTTGTGGCATGACACTCATAATTGGTTTTGGTCATTGAATAGTCATTAATTAATAATTTTTTAAGCTCCTAAAATCCCTCCAACATTCTCTATAGAAGCCCCTCTCAACTTTATAAAAAGAAATCTCATATATCCTCCAAATGTAGTGATCATGGAATTTTCGCTATAACTTCATTTTTGCGAAGTCTTAGATTTGGAAATGAAAACCCATTTGACTCGCAATCCTGATGAACGTCGTAACCTAATTTAAGATCTTGGTTCGCTATATTTTTGGAGATATGATTTGTGGAAGTTAGGGTTTTTGCAGGCTCTTGAATTTCATCTCAAAGAAGTGATCTTGGGAAAATCATCATAACTCTCTCTCCGAGAAGAGGATTATAATTCTGTAAAAAGTGCTGGATATTGCATGGACTGTAGTTTTATGTATATAATTTAGAGCCGAAGGAGGAAACAGTGACACGTGGCATGTCGTACAAGTTCCCTCTAATGAACTAGTCCATAATTAGGTCATTGTGAGAGATTGGAAATAACTTTGCCTTGAAGAGTCCAAATCGGGTCAGACTTGTGGCATTGGAAAGAAGACTTAGAGGGCTTCTACAGGGATGAAGATCACGTGTTGGGGATCTGAAATCGCAGAGATACATCAGATTGAATATCGTGCTCCTAGAAGGTGATAAAAACTAGATCAAGTGCTGTCAAGGGGTGCAAAGGACCAGACTTTCTAGGGCAGCAAAGAGCAAGGTGCAGCAAAATGATGCTGCAGAGGTAAGCTACAGGTAAGTATCTTCTGTATATGCATGTTCATTTCTTAATTGCATTAGGTTCTTTGTATTCTAATTTGTTATTTTTTTTAGAACTAACATATGCTCTACAGGATGAGGTAAGTTTTTCTTTAATCATGTCATTAGTATTTCCTTGAAGACTTTTTGCAGGTATTATATATTAATCAAGAGAAGAATCAATGCATAATCTAATGTTCTGAAGATTGAGAAAGGGTAGCATGACGAGGGAAACGATCAAGGTGTAGAGCAACAACAAGAAGTTCACCATATGAAGTCTTCAAGTGGGAAACATTGCATACAATCATTGTAAAAGTATCATTGTACAAAGTCATTGTAAAAGCATCATTGTAAAAGTTGTACAAGTGTCTATCTACTAAGAGTTGAAGATGCAGTGTTGTGAGGCCTAGGATCATTATTAGGTGCTTGTGTCATAGTTGGGGTTATGGTCTAGTGTGTCGTCTTCTTATACATCATTCTATATCATTGTAAAGTGGACCATTTTCCCTGGTACGAGAGTCCATTCTTATTTTATTCTTCTATAGGGTGGTAGGGTGGTGCTAGGCTGGTGCATCAAATCAAAAACAGGTTCAAGCCTATGAAAAATTCAGGGTGGTAGGGTGGTGCTAGGGTGAGTTGTAGCTCATTGGGTGTTCGGGCATCCGTTCAGTTGACTACTGAAGAATCTTGGGCGTTGGAGGGTCCATCCAGTGGGAGCTAGAGAAGAATGCTTTTCTAGAATCCTAGGAAGTTGTTGCTTTCATTTTAGTTAGGGCCGAAGATTAAAGAATTTATTAGAAAAATGTTTGGTGGTTTTTGACCCGGAGGGGGTTTTCCACATAAAATATTTGTGCCTCATGGGTTCTTTTATTTACTGTTATTACTGCATAAACATTAATAATAATTGAATATTAACTCATGCTCTGAAAAGATTTAAAAGTTCTAATTTCTAAGGAATACTGATTTACCCCCCCTCTTAGCATTTTCCAACACAAAGAAGTGGCAGTAGGTGGGGCTACCTCTGGTATCCTGTATAATGAATTACCCAAAGAAATAATAACAACGCGAGGCCTTGACTCAATTATAGCGTGTTGCCTCCAAAATTATGTTTGGTCTAATAATACATCACAAAAATTCAGAGGTGCAACATCACACAATACATCATTTGTGAAGGCCTTGATGCTGTAGGGAAGACGACACTGCTGGCAGACTTTGAGATCACGTCCTAGGTGAAGCCACCCAATACTGTATGGCTACAGGTGTGGTGTAGTCGGTAGACCCAACCGCTTCATGACATCTACAAAAATGAGGTTCTTTTGGCTACCATTGTCGACAATGAATTGCAACAGTGAACCCTTCACCCACATATGTGAGTGGAAAAGACGCTCCACCTCATTTGGATCTCCGGGCTCATTCTTTTGGACCTTGGCGATGGCAACAGTGGCGCTGGGCTCCGCATCAATGATTTTCTTCCCTTTGCCATTCCCCTTGTCAGGTTCTGACTCAGGGTCAGAACATGCATCTAATTCTGAAGCCTTCAACTCGACCACCAATGACTGCTTGGTCTGACACTCACTTGTGTTGTGAGTGGGGATCTTATGGAACTCACACCACTTTCTTGTGTCCTTCTTCGACTTCGTGGTGTTATTCTTTTCTTGTGTCTTCGACGAGTTGTCTTGGGTTGTCCTGTCTTGGCTTTGTCCTTGGTTTTGTGATTTGGGGAAGCCTTTCCCTTGCTTCAGATTCACAGATCCAAAGTCTTGCTTCTTTTGTTTAAACTTTTGCTCAATCATGACAGCGTATCGGTACGCCATGCCAAGCGAGGAGATGTTCAAGAACTCCATCTTGTCCTGGATATATTTGTGTAAGAAGCCGTGGTATTTGATTACCAAATGCAACTTAGAAATCCTTGATACCCAACTTTATGTGAAGGGTATGAAAAATATTTGTGAACTCCGGCACATCTTGGTCAGCGTGGTCCACTTTATGTATTTGTCCTCATAGCTTTTGACAAGGTAGTACTTCTCCTTGATGGTGTCATGGAATGAATTCCAAGTGGGAGCGACTGAAAATAATGAGTTCTTACTTTCATCCTTCTGCTCGTAGTAGGTTTCCCACTAGTCCTTGACATGGGGGGCTGCTTTGAGAAGTGCAAAAGTGATCTTTTGCTGGCTGGAAAAATCATGAATAGAAAAATACCCTTCTAACATATTTAACCATTTATCTACGACATCTGCTTCTCTCCGACCCTTGAATATGGGGATTTCAAAATTAACTTGTACCTTAAAGGGTGTGGCATTTCTAGAGTAGCTGTTGGAAGCCGATGCGTCACCCCTTGGTAGCCGCTAAAGGATCTGGGCAAAGTTTTCCATCATCGCATTCCTTTTTTGCTCAAGGGCTTCTTTGAGCAAGATTTTGATAGGATTTCCTGCCCCCTTGTCTTTCTTTTCATCTGCCATGGGAGGCTGTCAAGGTTTGTGAGGCTGGTCTTGCAAGGGTTCAACCAGTTGAAGCCCTAACTCCTTATATCTCGAGCTCGTTGGGGACATGCAAAGAAAAACAAAGAAAGATCAGACCGCTTTGATACCACTGATCTGGATTTAAATAAGAACACAACAAATTATAGATATAACCATAAATACAGAGATGCAACAGAAATAATACTTCATTTCATTAATGTAAAATATTGAAATATGCTTACAAACAGAAATGGAAATAAACCAGCTAGGGTGATGGTAGCTTATCTTTGAGAAGAGATGTGGCAGCTACATGCCCCTAAACTATGTTACAATGAGGCTCGAAGGCCTATTTATTGTTGGGAAATAATGGAAAACCCTAAACATCCAAAAACCTAACCCTAGGAGATGAAACACCAAACTGTGGGCCTCATTTGGGTAAAACTGGTACATCAACTTCCCGAGGTCGTAACTTTGGCATACAATCTCTGTTCGACGCACACAATACCTCGTTAGAAAGATCTATCCGAGGATTACAACTTTGGGAAGAGAAACATTGGACCATGGACCCATGTTGCTCCCAGTTTTCCAAAAAAACATCGTTTAAGGCCTCCTAATGATTCTGGAAGTTTAAGACCCAAAAAATTGCTAAAAATAGTAAACTGTGCTACAATTAAGGAAACTGAAAAATTGAAAGAAACAGTTGTGGGGGTCCAAGTGGGATAGGTGGGTGGCCACCAACATCCACCTGGATTAGCTGTGGACCATTTATTTGTATTAATTATGAACTCCCTATTGGTAATGGCGCAAGCTCAACCTCTAGCATGAATCCGTGAGAGGATGCATAGAAGAAAATAATATGCTGCATGAGAATCTCTTATAACTTCTTTTCCAGTAGTAAGTATGGCAGGACTTTTCACAGCTCTATTCACAACCTGATTCCAAACTCTGTGTTGTTGCTTAGGATCATTTCCTTTCTCAAATCATCAATTGATTGAGGGTACCTTTGATTTTCCACTTATATTATCTGTGTGAGCCTATTTAGTTGTGTACTAAGTTTTTCTGGTGTATCATCATCACAAACACCAAGACCTTCAACATCTGGTTTAGGATAAAACGTAGAAACTTTCTTGTAAATCTCCTCACGCTTATGCTAAAGTTCCTTGACTTCTCTTTGATGAATGACATAATGCATCAAAATTAATTCTATAATCATCTGTCTTTTGTTGAGCTTGAATCAATCTTATTTGAAATTCCTCCAAGGAGTCCTCGAGAAATTACATGACATTTTTGCAAAAATAAAATTTAAAGAACCTGCAAAATCTATGAAACAACTCATAATTTCTAGAACATTCCTAGGCTAAAGTCAATATGGGTCCTTCTACACAAAACCCAAATTGCGGATTTTTGAGATTTTGCTTTCTTTGCCTACAATAAAGAACTGAAATTCACCTCATGGGGCCACTTGCGAAAATTAGTTTGCGTAGTAATGAATTTACATTTTAATGTTTTCTTCAAGTTCTGGATTGCACTCACAAAGAATTAGAATCATAGCCTCAATTTCTAAAGCATTTGGTTTTGTCATAAACTATTAGCTGAAGGTTAAAAAATTCAAGCAAATTTTGAATTTGCAAGCCACCTCATAAAATGATGAAGCTGCCAAAAGAGAAATGAATTATATCGCTCTCACAACTATAAATTTCAAAATCGATGTACCAAATTATAATTCCACCTATCATTGATGTGTATGATGAATAGGGTGCAAGACAGTAAGTGTAGTACTTTTTGTCCCCTGAATTCCATTTGTTTTCTCTTCCAACATCGATGCCTTTCCTTGTTTCATATTTTGGAACTGTATCTATAGCTGAAGTGTACAATGCATTTATACATTCCTCCAATTTACTATGGCTTGTAGACAAGAATTTGGCTCCTTTAATATGTGAATGTTTTTCTAGCCATACATTATATTTTATGAAGAGCTGCACCCAATGGGAGCACACATCTAATGCTAATGCAACAATTTCCATGTTTGACACACTTTGGTGCCCCCTCCTGTTTTCAAGCACTTGCCTTCCCATTGTTGAACCTTCTGGATAGAATGGTAGCTAGTCCATCTCTTCACACACCACCTGCAAAGAAATCCGGTAAGTGTTGACAAATGAAAGTTGTGGATAAAATAGAATGCTACCACCAACCAAGTATCTTAGAAGTCTTGATAAAGACTCATCCAAGATATCGATGCTATTGGCATCTAGATAAGATTGAGTCCTCCTTCCTAAAGCGATAAAAAATCCAAATATTTTCCAGATCCATTTAAAGTAACTCAATGTTGACTTTGGATGAAGATGGGATCCATTCTAGCAAATCTTGATAGTTCTGAGGGTGATGCTTCGAAGTGGCAGCACAATCAGAACCTTTGGGTGAGTAAACCCTTGATATTGGGATAGTCCCAATACTTCTATTATCTTATCTTTTTGCTCAGCCTGTTGACTCAGTCTTGCATTGTTTTTGGTCACAAGATCTCTTGTTTTATAGATATGATTCAAAATATGTAAAAAGTATGCATATATAATAATTGAGTCGTCATCTTGACCTCCACATAAAAATGAATTTTAGTTTGAATGCAATATATTTTGATAGCTATTACATAAAGAAAAGAATTGGCTTTGTTTAGCAGAAGTAAAATCACCACGATCATATTTTATGAATCTTTTACCAATGTTTCTGTAAATGTGATTGCACACCATAACTTGCGAGTCTATCATCCTTCTTGTGAAGAGAATCATTAGTTGTTGTCCATTTGAAAAATTATTCCATGAATGGCATTGAATGAAACAAAACCCCCTACATTATAGTTTTACATTGTCAAAACTTGCAAGACTCCTTGGGGCAGAATTCACTACGTCATTATTCTAGGTCCAAATCCAAGAGGCAAAAATAAGCTACAACACTTAATAATAAAAAATATATTTCATTTGAGATTAACAAAAAATGAAATACCAAGGTGTTATAAGAAAATCCCAAAAAAGATCCAAAGGTAGATATAATTCAAAACTTTCCGCTATGGATCTAGAGATATTGGCAACCTTCATAACATAAAAAATACTATCTATGAAGTTATTGATGGTGATGGATCCTTCCAACATACATGGGATCTCCCTGATATGAAATCCCAATTAGAATTCACACTGTTTGGTGTAGGAGTCCCATCATAAATATGACTCGCCCACCATTTACTTAAATATTTTCCTTGGATTGAGCAATTAGCATAAGAGAGTAGCGCATATGTACTTTTTAATGAGAAAGAAAGTATTCCTTGTTAAATTTCCAATTATAAAATGTATCAATGTTCTTTCACTGAAAGGAACAAAAGTGAGCATTCAAGAGACAAGGATTAGTATTTATATAGTGAAGACACATGAACATATGCATGAAAGAATTGTTAGACATCAAGTAAAATAGTTCACATAAGTGCAACGATCATTATAACCATCAAAACATACTTTCAATAAGATAAGCACCAAATCCACCAAAATAGTTCAATTTATTTAGTACATAAGAATGCCAACATAAACCGCAAACATTGAAATAATAGTTTTAAAACATCCACGATCTATGCTTGAAAGTATGTTTCCCAATGGGCTTCAAGTATTAAGCAAATTTTAAAAGATACATGAGTACAATGAACATCTATTGCTCCAAATCATGAAGAATTAGAGCCATCACTTATCTCCAAAAGAACTATCTCTATCTTTGTAATGCCTTATGGGAGAAGCCAAGGTGAAAAGTCCTCTCTTTGAGTAATTAGGCTTCTTTTATAACTAGATTCACAACTCTTCATATCCGCATGAGTCTTTAGCTTCCAAAATGAATTTTCGGCTTGTAATGACCTTTGGAATTCTCAATAACCTTTGGAATTCCAAATGACTTTTGAACTTAAACATGAATTTTTGACTTCTATATATATGACCTTTAGACTTCTCTATGTGGACCTTTTATCCATATATGACTCTTGGACTTCCACATATTCATATTTACAAAATTACATCATTATTTCCACATCATCATGTGGCAACATCATGACAAGTCATTGACATTGATGACTTGGACCCATAATGAATTGAGACATGGAATTTATTTGAAGATGATAATGCTGCCACATATGTCTTCAACGCTTGATACATATTTTTCTTTGTTATTTACTTCTACCCTACAAAGGGTCTCGAATCATATGGATTATTCACAAATCACTTTGATCATCAAGATTTAATGTTTTTTGACTTGTCAAATCATGTGTTCTTTTGTTCTTGAATTCTTCCTCATGCTGCTTCCTTTGACAAATCTCTTTGCACATCTTTTCCATAATGTTCTGAAAACACCTATAAGTAAGATCACTCATGAAAAGAAAACATCAGCTTGAAAATATCCTATTCTAACATGTTTCATACAAATATTTTGATTGTGAGCCAACAATGTGCTTGGGGAGAAAAAAGGAAGTTTATGGGCATAGGGTGCACTGTAAAGGGACAAGGGTCAGGTGCTGAGGACTGAGGATGTATTGTGCACTCCACTGAGAAGAATAGGCTTGATGGAGGGTGTGGGGTGTAGTCTTAAGTGACAAGGAGGCTCAATGATACTTTTTGGTGTGCCATGTGCTCAACTCAAGAACTGAACCACAAAGAGAGCGCATGGCTCAATGCCAAGGTTCAAGGGAGGCTTGATGTTCATTTTTGATGTGCCATGCACTCAAATTAAGGTGCAGGGCATAGTGTCAAGGCTTAATGAAGGTGTAATGTCCACTGTTGGTTCATTGTGCGCTCAGATGGAAGAGAGACTTGAATAAGGGCGTAGTTTGGAAGGACAACAAGAGTTTGATGCTTGAAAGTGTGCCATTCACCAAAGAGGGGGCAAATATTTGGCTTGGGAGAAGGGCACAATATCAACAAACAAGAAGGGTCCAATTGAGCCTTGAGAGTGTGCAATGCACTCTCCTAGGTTTAGTGGGTAGGCTTTGTGAAACCGAAATTTGTCTAAGTTTGGAGGGTAAGGGGTGGGAAAACACAATGAGTTTAGAGTAAAAAAAATGAGACACATACCAACTCATCAGTAAAACTTACTAGACATAACCAAATACTGAGAAGTATACATCAAAATTCCAATTTACAAACACTCTCCAAGTATAACAGACAAAGTATGTGAAATTGCGACCAAAAGTGTCGTTTGGGACTAGAAAGTGTACTAAGACTTGCGAAGTGCATTATGGATGTTTCTAATGTTTGAAGACAATTAGGAAATAAAAAGGACACTTGAAGCATATAAAATAACATGAAATTACATTTGGTGGCCAAAAGAAAAACTTGATATGAAAGTAGGCAAGCTCCAAAATTTGAATGTAGCAAAATTTTGGAGGGTGTTGCAGGAGCGATAACACTTGGCAACACACTAAACAAAATTCAACTTCTCTATCTAGGAATAGACTTTACTAAAGGTTTATCCCTTCAAAAAGTATTGATTCATCAATCATATTGCCTTGGATTTCCTATTCAACCCAGTTATAGATGTAGTTTCTACCATTCATTTCCTTGGTTAAACACACAAAGATTATGCCATATCACAATTGTTAAGTATAAGAAAAGGGTAATATATAATGGTGAGTTCAAAATATTTAGAGTATGAGTTTCATCTCTAGTGTTGCTCCGCTTCCAGTAGGCCTCATCAGTACACTGATGGAATCAATATAGGAGAATAAGCATTGCTTCACTGCCAACAAGCCTGTAGAGTACCCCAACAAAGTTACTTGCTTCACCTCTCTACATAGGAAGCCTTTCTCTTATTTCACCCTTTATTTCATTAATAGTAGGATTGTGATTAGGCACTTATTATTTCAATGGGGTGGAAGACAGATATCGACTTATTGAGAGTAGAGGAGTTTTCCGCTTCAAAGAAGTATCTATATAACCTCTGATATAGGTTTTCCGCTAAATATTTTCCCCTTATCCTTTCTCTACTTGATTGGATACACATGTAGAACACCAAGTAGATTTGAAACCAAGTTTAGGATTAAATATGCTAAAATGACTGTAGGTGTCATAGGTTCACCCAAGGTTTTCTTCTTAAATATATAATATTTTCCATCTAGATCTTTCTTGACTTAGGGCATTAACCCGACAAGGAACGATAACTAACATATAGCTAAGCATTGTATTTGTCACATCCCCTATCCATTTCGCAGCATAATATTCCAAAACCATACACACTTTCACACAAAGGTCTTATTTATGTACAATTACCAAAACAAAAGGAGACAAGACAATACATGACTTGACATGAAAAAGATAAAACAAACCTAAAATAAAATTTTACAGTAGAACACAACATAGAGATGCTACTATCCACATGGGGTAGCTCAAGCGGCAATGGCCGTGGAAATGAAGTCTCACCGAACCGGAAGTCTTGGGTTCAAATCTTGGGCTACCCTTCCCCCGTTGAGGGGTACTTAATGGACATGTAAATCAGAGAGTCCCGCCCCAGCCTACAAAAAAAAAAAAAACATAGAGATGCTACTAAAAATAGTGTTTGATATCTTAGTCATTGATGGAAAGAGGTTCAGTCCTCCCATCTAAATATTTCAACTTGAAATCATTGTGAATGATTTGTTGTTTTATGGTAAAGGGGCCAATCGATAACGATTGAAACTTCGCGTGGTTTCCTTTCTCTTCGTGGGATTTATCCCATTTCAATACTAAGTCATCCACATTGAAATTCTTAGTCCCAATGGATTTCTTATCGAACTAAAACTTGATACGGTTTTGGTGCATGGAAAATATTCCTTTGGCTTTGAGACTTTCTTCCTCAAGTTTAAGCAAGGTATCTATCCTACTTTGGACCAGGAGACATGGTTTTCCTTGGGAATCTTGGGAGAGTTTCAATGTTGAAAGATACATATTAGGAGTCATGATAGCTTATTTACCATACACGAGGAAGCATGGCGAGGTTTTGAGAGAGGGCTTGGGAGTTACACGGTCAACCCATAGTGCATTCACCAAAGCATTGTGTCAGTTTCTTTGTTTATAGAATTTTTTTTCTTGATTATGTGAATGAGATTTTTATTAGTTGATTCTGCTAAACTGTTCCCCTGTGGGTATTAATTTGATGCATGATTTATAACAATTCCGTTTTCTAATGTAAACTCATAATGTTTTAATGAGGAAAATTAAGTTTCATTATCAAAGACAAGTGATGCTGGAACACTGCACCTGGTTATGATGTTCTGTTTCAGAAATTGGATGACTTCTTGGTCATTAACTTGTCTTAAAGGAACCACTTCATCCCATTGGGTGAAATAATATGTTGCTATTAAAATGTATCGATGTTGCTTCAACGAATGTGGAAATATCTCACTAATAACATCTAGTCCCCACTGTTGGAAAGGTTCCTCAATTTCTATTGGTAGCAGTGAGGTGGATTACTTCTGATCTCGGACAACACATCTATGACATGGTGGGCACTTTCAGGCATAAGAATGAACATCCTTAAATAAAGTGGGCCAATAGTAACCAACCCTCATTACTTTATGTGTAGTTGTATCACCTGCAAAGTGTCCACTTGTTGGTCCATCATGCAAATATTTCAATACCATTTCTATATCCTGAGGCTCTAAGAATCTTAGCAAGACACCATTATGGTGCTTTTGAAAAAGCACTCCATGTAGGAGCTAATAAGATAGAGCTTTAAGGCAAATTTCTCCTTTTTCCACTTATTCGATAAATGCGTGGGCAAGGTGCCATGCTATAGATATTGTTGTATATCTAAATACCAAGGTGTGGTTGAGATTGTTGGAGGAACTTTTTCAAGGTTATACATATCTATTTCCTGTTCCCATATTGAAATATCTTCTTTTGGAGAATCTCTTGCTTCCTCTGCAAGTCGACAGAGGTTGCGGCCCTTAACAATATGAGCTATCTTGAACTCTAAATCATATTCCTACAAATAGGTCATCTAGTTCATTCTCTTCTCACCCAGCTCTTGTTACACAAAGAGTATTCTGACTGTTGGATGAGGCACACATATAATCATGTGAGATTTGAGGAGATAGGGGTTAAAATACTTGGCTGCTTTATATACTGTATAGGCCTATTTATCAATAGCAGGGTAGGTTAGCTATGACCCCTGTAAACCAACACTCATAAAAGAAACAGGTCGTTCATTTCCATCATTATCCTTTTGCATCAATGTGGCCATGATAGATGCATCAGAAGTGAAAGTATATAACATGAAATCCTTGCCATAATCTAGACTATATAGTGTAGGAGAGTCAGTGATATATTAATTAATACGGGCAAGGGAATCCTTCTCCTTTTATCCCACTTGTAAATTGCATCCTTTTTAATCATCTCTTGCAGTGGCTTGACAATTTGAGCATAATTAGAGATGAACTTACACAAGAAATTAATATTTCCTAAGAAATATTGCATAGCTTTATTGTTAACATGAAAAGTGATTTGAGCGATAGTTTTGACCCCTTCTGGATCAACCTTGATTCCACTTTTAGCAATGATGTGTCCTAAGTGATCTGTTGTTGAATGTTAGTTTTGCTGTGCTAATTTCAACTTCCAAAAAAAAAAAAAACAATTGTTCATCATTTTCTTTATGTGCATAGGTTTCCTTATGGTGTTTTTGAATGTAATAGGTAAATATGTCAAGTTTTATGTCAAATTCATGAGCAAAATAACATGTAAATAAACTGTTGTACAACAACAATCAAATATATAGCAAACCATCAAAATGAACACTTAACATAGTGTTTTAATGAAGGAGTTCACCTCTCCTGGGTTACATCTCCTTGGTCCAGCTTCCATGGGTTGGGCCTTTATATTAGCTCAAAATGGAAAAAAAGTGCTATTTACAATGCTCTACTACTCCTGAAACCCCCTTCAATGTGCTCAGAACATCAAAATCATCTAGGAATGACTTTTTCTGACCCCAAATTGGTCAAAAATTGCAAAAGTCATGGCCAATTCAATTTCTCCTAGGAAATCTCCACTAAAATTGGAAAAACTCCAGTTAATCCCACCAATTTTGGAGAAAATCCTGAATTTATCAGAGTCGCCAAGAGTACCACCAACTTAATCCATAGTTTATTAACGGTTAAACATGGATTAATTAATGTTAAACCTGCAGTTAGTGCTAAGCACGCGGTTATGGTTAGCGTTGGTTGCTAATTTTCATGGTGTGGTCACTGTAGAGAGGGCTAGCCCTCTCGTCCCTCAAACCGCCACGTATATCATAAAACATACTATTTTGAACCATAGTATTATAAGAACTAATGGGGCAACGTAGTGGTAATGCGTTGGGCTTGTGCAGTGCAGGTCATGGGTTCAACTCCCTGGCCTACCATAATACATTTTGTCACTCCGCACTAATGGATAGTCCATTGGGGAGGGACACGTGGCAGCCTTTGGGCTTGCCACATGTCTCCTCCTCATTGGTCCTCATCTGTCCAATTAAATCACACCAATTCAGCAATCTATAGACCAACCAACATGCGCCACTTGGCGAGACGTCACTGACCGTTGACCAACTCTTTAACCTACACAGTCACCTACCACGTTAGCAATATGGGCTGCTGACTGTGTAGTGACTGTACTTTTTTTTTTTGCAAAATTCTTATGTTTTGCAAATTAGAAAGAACGCGATATCTTTCTCATACGAGCTTCGTTTTGAGTGAAATGAGTTGCGTTGGGATCGTGTTGCTGAGACAAACATGGTTGTTATGGTTGTTAATGATTTTGAGCACTTTGATTTTTAAGAGAAATATCGATCACCTGATCATTCCTCCCCACTAGAAGCCTTTTGGATCCCAAAATATACTATGAATTGTTTAGCAGGTGAGGGTAGAGATCCCTAACCTTCTCAATCTGCATCCATTTGGCCTTAGAAGGATTTTGTCCCTTTAGTCCCACTTGAAGGTATTCGACATTCCCTCTATTTGAAGTTCTGGTTCTTTTGTCAAGTATGAGGTCTTGCTAAATTTAATCAATATATTCTAGCAAGAAATCATCTATTGATGGCAGCTAAACATGCTCTTCTTGATCATCAATCAAAGGAGGCTCAAACAATCTCAAATTCTCAACATTAACAACAGAGTATATTTGCATATAAGGAGGCAAATCTTACTTAAATGCATTGTTACCCATCTTTTCTAGAACTTTAAAAGGGCCATAATGGATTGGATTCAACTTTTTACCTTCCCTTTGGAGTCTCTCTTTGCTAATATATAACCAAACTTTGTCACCAACTTGAAATTTATGACCGACACGATGTTTGTCATGCCTTGCCTTGTTGCTGCTTTGACTCTTTTCAAACTGTTCTTGCACTGTGTGATGTATCAACTTAATTTTCTCAATGAACTTCCTTACCTTATCGATGTCACTATGACCATCAATAGTGACATATTTCTTAAATATGAAGTCCAGTGGCGATCTTGGCAAGTACCAAAAACACGCCTCAAATGACAATTTGTTTGTGGAAGAATGCTTTGCCTTGTTGTATGCATGTTGTATGTAATGAAACTGTTCATTCCACAACTTGGGATGTTTGCTGGAATATCCTCTAAGAAGATGAATGACTGTCCTGTTGAACACCTTAGTTTGTCCATCTGTTTGTGGATGAAGGGCTATAATATCCTTCAACTTAGTGTCCATCATGTCCCACAAATTTGACCAAAAATTCCCAACAAATCGAGAATCTCGATCACTTACAATGGAATTCGGAAGACCAAAATGAACCCAAATATTTTGAAAGAAAAGAATCGTTGTTTTTCAGCTATAATTCTATTTTTACATGGCATTAGAATACACACCTTGCTGAACCTGTCTACAACTACATACAAGTAATCATGACCTTTCCTTGACAATGGAATATCTCCTACAAAATCCATTGAGATACTCTCCCATGGACGTGAAGGTACTAGAAATGGAGTGTGCAATCCTAGTTTCCTATTTCTAGGCTTACTTATTGCACATGATTAGTAAATGAGATCTTAGACTAATATTAAGGTATTACAGACTCATGTGCATGGATTTTCCTATATTACTTAGTGCAACGGATCGAAAAGATTGCGAATAATATAGACAATGAAGCAGTACATAACAGACACACACACACACACATAACACAACAAGATAATCAAGGAGTTCACCCAACACTCATGGGCTACATCTCCTGGTCCAGCCTTCTGTGGTGACTTCTCTATTATGTCTTCAAGAGCAGAGCTTAACAAAAGTGAGCTCAATTTGAGTCTCACATAATAGATACAAAACAACAAGGCTTTACTTGGATCCCCCAAGTCTCTCTGAGTACACAGACTCTCCTCACTAAGTCTCTATCTCTATTTTCTCTCTGTCTCAGCACTGCTTGTCCCTGTCTATGTCATTCTATGGCTTTTAAGCTTATTAGCACTGTCTGTTAGTTTCCTCTTCTGGGCTCTCTGGCTTCCGGTCTCTGTCCACTCAAATCCCCCTCTGAGCATTAAGTAATCATTTTTTAACACCTTCAGGGAAGGTGGCCACCTGTTCTGTAACGGAAGGGACCATCGGCGCAGTTGAAATCCCAAAAATGGTTGTTCTCTATTTACACAGAGAAATACATGTAAAATTGTGTTAATCCGCCAAAATGCCTCTTTCTAGACTTGAAACATTATTAACTCCACCCTAGACTCTTATCAGGTCCGCCTTTAAATCGCTATTGCAAGTCGCTAGACATGGTTTCCATTGTATTTGAAGAACACATTAAAACATTGAAAATCCCGACGATTGGCTTTGTGGTGACTTCAAATATTATAATATCGTGTTCATAAACCCTTTTGGGTCCAGTTTTATCGCATCAGTGCATTTCCTTTGTAATTTGTTCATTTAACGAAAACGTGAAATACAAAGAAAAACACTATTTTCCAGAACTCAAAATATATGTATTTTCATTTATGAACCCCATCGGGTCTGGCTATATCGCATATCACATATTGGATTGGATTCCGATTTCCAATTGCGCTGATTGACCTTATCGGCTATCGACGTATCACATGGTTGCGGGCCTCTTGGCATCACCCCTTTACAATGTTGCGATGCGATATTCGATATCACAATCGCATATTGTTGATCTGTTGGGCCGTGGTTAAGTCCATATATATATATATATATATATATATATATATATATCTATATAGTATATATTATATATATATATAGTTAGTGATGCGTATATAGTGCAGAGTAGAATCTGGACCGTTAGATCTGCGCGCTTGATCGACGGTCCTTGTCTAATCACGCTTGACCACCATTGCAATTTCCATATTACTGTGCCCGATTAACTTCGCCGGCCACCGCTGATTGTGATATGCTGATCGGATCTGGACCATTGATTGGCCAAATCTGATGGCTCCTGTGCAAAGTTATTCAAGCTTTCGATAGCCTCTATTTTTGTCATTTCTTCATGTTTTTCTCTCCTGATAGTGTTATCTGCCCTTTTTAAAGGTTCATCCCTTGTGATAATTTTTGATTATATGAAGACTTAGAGGGTTTTTGGATCAACACATAAAGAACATCCTCTAATGAAACGAGATACATTATCAAACATGCGTTGCCAATAACAATACCTTTTGAGATTCGCTACTATCTTGCCTACACCAAAATGTCCAACAATCAATGAAATGTGCGCCTCCCTTATGATATTTTTTCTTTCTCCTTGTGGAATATGGAATACATAACTTGCCCAAGTGATACAACAAATTGTTATGTACATGGTAATCTAAATCTTCAATTTGGTTTCCTTACCTCAAGCTTGCATACACATCTTGAAATTCATTATCTATGCATCTTGTTCAATGTAACTTTAATGTAAAATAAAATTGTGCTTGAGTATAATAGAAGAATTTACAATAGGCCTAGAAAGCATATTAGCTACTTTATTATAGAGTCCCTTTTTGTACTTGATAACCAAATGAAATTGTTGTAGAAAGCCCGTCCATCTGAAGTGTCGTGATTTCTGCAACTTTGACTGTGACTGTAAGTACTGCAATGGTTGGTGGTCGGTATGGATAATGGTCTCCTTCCCCATCAAGTAGTGTTTCCATTTTTTAACACTTTGTACCAATGCATAAAGTTCTTTGTCATAAGTGGGATAGTTAGTCACAACACCATTAAAAATTTCAAAATGAAATGAAATGGGCTTACCATGCTGCATAAGAACTACTCCCATGGTGTAATCACTAGCATCCGTTTGAATCTCAAATGGATATCTAAGATCTGGAAGAGCCAACACCGGTGCTGAACTGATCTTTTGTTTTAAAGCATCAAATTATTTCTATTGTACATCTCCCTAATGGAATACTTTCTTAACACTAGTCAATGCATGTAGCAGAGCTACAATGCAAGAAAAATTAGCAATAAATTTCCTCCAATATTGTGCTGCCCCTAGAAAGCTTCTTACCTCTGTAACTGTATTGGGGTTGGGCCAATTCACAATGACCTCAACCTTAGAGGGGTCTATCTTCAACTCACCTCTGCCAAAAATGTGTCCCAAATACACTAAAGAAGTCTTGTCAAATTCACAGTTTGATATCTTTAAAAATAACTGTTCTTTTCTCAAGACATCAAGTACTTTGTTCCCATGCATAACATGTTCATCTTTGGATTTGCTGAATATGAGAATATAATATAAGTAAACAATGACAAATTCATCCAGAAATGGTATAAATACATCATTCATAACCCTCATGAAAGTAGTTGGAGAATTTGTAAGACCGAAAGGCATAACAAGACACTCAAACAATATTGTTTAGTTTTAAATGTGGTTTTCCAAATGTCCTCTTCATCTATTCTAACTTGATGATAACCACTTCGTAAGTCTAACTTAGTGAAATACTTTGCATACCTCAATTGATCAAGCAAATAATCAATTCTTGGGAGTGGATAACGATTCTTTATGGTTATCTTATTCAGTGCATGGAAATCCACACACATGCACCAAGTCTCGTCCTTATTTGGCACCAAAACAATTGGTGAACCACATGGCGATGTAGATGGGCATATGATACCTTTTTTTCACAAATTCTTGAATTTTCTTCTTGATTTCCATGGTCTCCATGATTGACATGTGATACATGCCAATGTTTGGAAGTGGAACATTCTGCTGCAGTTGTATCTCATGCTGAATTCCCCTCTTGGGAGGTAACCCCTTTGGTTCCTGAAATATCTCACCATGATTTCTTACCACATCAAACAAATCGGATTTTAACTTATCATCACAACCTTCAAAAGGTTCATAATCTATATCATTCTTTTTCTTGATCATGAGAAGCACAAAATTTTTACTTGCATTTACAAGTCTCTTCAGTAGCCCCACATTAACCAAATAAATGTTTAACTTTTTGCTACAAACTCTCACAATACACTCCACTCCGTCAACAATTTATATTTGTTCTCATGGAGATAAAATATCGCTTTCCTATCATACAAATATGGGCTTCCCAAAATGATTCCTGAGATGTCAAGTGGAACTACATCTAACTCAACTTCATCAATGGATTTTCAGTAATGGAAAATTTGAATAAGAATTTCCTTGTAATCTGTAAATTTGCATTATTGACTATCCAATCCAAGATATATGGCTTATGATGAGGTACAGTTTCAAGGTTAAGCTTTTTTACCAAGTCTTATGAAACTAAGTTTGATTGTGACCCACTATCAAACAATGAATCAACCTTTGTTGGTTTTAAATTACCCTTACATGGAACAACTCTATCCTTGATTCTTCATTTGGAGTGTTGTTGTGACTACGTGAGGAACTAGTGTTTTCTATAGCTTCTTTCCCTTTGTGACCATGGTTGAAATCTTGGTCTCATCACCAGAATCAGATCCAAGATCATGTTGTGTGGTAGCAATCATCTTTTGTTTCCCCTTATCGTTTGGTTTCGTAGGTGTTACACAAAAATATTGTCACCTTGATTATTTGCAGTCAGTATGGGTCTATCACCACCTATACCAGCCTCCTAAGCAAGTCTCAGACCTCAGCTCTTCAAAATAAGCTTTGGAAATGAGAGAAAGACATCAAAAAGCAATGTAACTCTGGTTCCGCACTTTCTCTCACTTTTGCCTGCGGGCCCGCACCTTTTGTTCAGAGTACCTGTGTACTTATACGCTCTGTATGTAAAGGGGAGGGTGCGTACCCCTGTGAAAGTCAAAAGGCGCAATTTTTATCTTAAAAAACTCACTTTGGGTTAATTCTAGAAGTTTCTAGAAGGAATTTTGACGTGGATTGTTCGCTCCAAAGTGGTTCATGCATCCCAAAAGAGAAGGAGCTAATGCCTTGTTAGGAGGAGCTATC